>ML345555.1:0-62300 GCA_005239505.1 Nicotiana paniculata | reverse complement strand
CTCGGTTTCCATCTCCAATTCACCTACACATGAAATAAACTCCATTAAGCACATAAAACGTGTGTTTTTATCATTAACGCACATAAAATGTAAGGCATATAACATGTTAAACTATGAATTCTAGCCTCGCATCAGTGGGTTTCGAGATTCAAATCTTATAAGAAATTAAGGATGTTGGAAAATTGGATTCTAAGGCTTATGGGCTAGGTTGAATTGAGAAATTTCAGTTATGTTGTGTTATCGGACCAATATGGGATAGGGTAACATAGGATCACCCCCGGGTATATGCATGGTAACGTTATACGGCAGTTTGATGGCTTTTGGGAACAACTCTTGGTACGTTCGAGGACTAATGTATGTTTAACTGGGGAAAATGTAACGACCCGACCAGTGGTTTTGAGCACTTGCACTTCTCTCGGTAGTTTACGGGCATGAGTAGCTCCGTATGATGTATTATGACTTATGTGAATCGTCGGTTTTGGATTTCAGGTTATTCGAAATCAGTTTGGAAGAATGAATTTCATTGTTGAAGCTTTAAGCTGAAAGAGTTGACCAAGTTTGACTTTTTGTGAATTTGACCCCCGAAAGGGAGTTTTTATGGTTTCGTTAGGCGCGGATGGTGATTTTGGAATCGGGCATATGCCCAAATTTGAATTTTGGTTGTTTCTAGAAGGTTTCAGCACAAGTTGGCAAAATTGGAAATTTGAAGGTTTGGAAAGTTCACAAGTTTGAGCGGAAGTTGACTTTGAGGATATCGGATTCAGATTGTGGCTCCGGGAGTTGGTATGGCTTCTTCATGTCGTTTGGGACTTGTGCACAAAATTTGGGTTCATTCCGGATTGGTTTATGATGTTTCGGCACGAGTTGTAGCAGTTGAAAAGTTCAAAGTTTGATTTGAGGTGCAATTCGTCGTTTCGATGTTGTTATGTGTGTTTTGAGGTCTCAAGTAGTTCCGTGTTATGTTATGGGACTTGTTGGTATGTTTGGACAGGGTCCCGAGTGGCTCGGGTGAGTTTCAGTAGAGGTTCGGATCATTTTCATTTCATACCTGGAGATGGATCTTCTCCATGGGGCTGGATTTGGCCTTCCTCGGTACTAAGTGACTGATGGTCAGTGATGTATATATTCCGAGATGGATCTTCCCTGGGCCGTATGGGCCATATACAGTACCAAGTGGTTGATCATGATGAGTGGAAAGTGTGAGATAGTGAGATTGAGTACTCTGAGAGTGTGAGTACATGATTCATCTCTGAGATACCTAGCATTGGCATGCACACATGACATACAGGCATAGAGATGTATTTTTCCTCATGCTGTACAGTATCACATCATTCATGACTTTTTACTCACATAGATATGTGGGAATAGATAGGTATTTCACACTTGCTATCTAGAAAGAAAATGAAACATCTTATTTATTGTGGAAAAGATATTTGGAAAAATTACAGTTTCAAACTTACTCATATTTTTGGCATTTTTGGTAAAAGATTTGGGTTTTCACTGAGATACTTGAAAAGCATGACTATTTTCTGGAACTGTGAACGAGCTGGGCATTCTTCTGAGATACCTCTTTTATTACTTGTATTATGTTGTTATGAACTGTTGTGGGATATTGGTATTGGACCCGACCTTGTGTTAGCTCGTCACTGCTTTCAACCTAAGGTTAGGTTTGTTACTTACTGAGTACATGGGGTCGGTTGTACTCATACTACACTTCTGCACCTTCTGTGCAGATTGTTGGTTGTTGATATTGCTGTGTTCGATGGGAGATGGATTGAAGATGTACCTGCGTCCCAATTGTAGATGCCTCTTGTTCGTGGTAGCCTTGGATCTATAAAACTCTGTTTATGTAGTTTCAAACAGACTATGTATTTATTCCATTTTAGCTTTGTAAGCTCTATTCTTAGAAGCTCATGATTTGTACTACCAATCCTTGGGAAATGTGTAAAATTCGGTAAATTACTATCGTTTATTTGTCTTGTTAATATCATTGGAATTGGATAGTTACTAGTTGTCTTACCTAGCAGATTGAGTTAGGTGCCATCACGACTAGTGGATTTGGGGTCGTGACATGCATAAAGCATGCTCCACATTATACTCCACTCGTGCCAATTATCAACATAGCGGCGCTTGATGAGTGTCCGCGCTCTTTCAAAATTATCCTTTTAAATCGAAAAGGCTTATTTGCAGCAGACTAGTCGATCAGCGGTGTTGTCGACAGTCCCGTGCCTTTCCCTCTCAAGTTGTCCACTTGAGAGTCCCAGTCTAGACCATTCTAAAAACCTTACTCCAATTTCAAATGTACATGTATCATGTTAAACCTAGTAGAACGTAGTTAACGTAATAGCCTGCTAAGATAAGCCTTGTTCAAAGTTCGATGGGATTTCCACAATCCCAATGAACACCATCATGTTATGTGCATTACTTGGAGAAAATATGCCAATATATTGATCATTATCATGTAAGTGGTCGAATCTGGAGGGGGAAAGGGCTAACCTTATTTGTTTGCAGAAAATGAAGCACGAAATCCCTAGGTTTAGCACGGTCCATCTTTGCTTGATATCCAACCAAATAGGGCATTGATTGAGGCCGCTACCATGTTCTGGGATGAGAAAAGAGCGGTCTTCCGATTTTGTGACATAGAAATGACTCCTCTCTTAGAAGAAATAGAAGGCTTTGCTAAGCTTCCATGGGATAGTCTGGGGTTTCTAGTACCAGATAATCGCACCCCTCGTGATTTTCTAAAGATGTTGGGATTTAAAAAAATGAAGAATTGCTCTTCTTAAAGAAATCCTACATCCCTTTTGGGTTTCTTTATGAGCATTATGGACATAGTAAGTCGTATCGTCTTCATCATGAGGAACTCGCCATTACTTCCCTAGGTTGGACGCACCACTGAGTTTATGTGTTCATCATCTGCTTCTTGGGTTTGTTGATATTTCCAATGAAAGGGGGAAGGATCAACACTCGTTTATCCATGGTTGCAAGGACTTTAATAGAAGACATCGAGGGGAAAACCTACACCACCATCCCCATGATCCTAGCTGAACTGTATCGCGCTCTAGATCGGTGCAAGCAGGGATTCAGACATTTTGAAGGTTGTAATTTTTTATTGCAAGCCTGGCTATTGGAACACTTTCATAGGGGAGAATATCGTCAAGAGCTTCTGCGACGGTCGACGAATGAATACATAGCCTACCACCATCTAAAGAAAATGACATTTATCCAAGACAAGTTAGCACAGCCGGGAAGTGCTGTAAGTTGGGTGTGTTTCTTCAGCAATCTGACAGACAAGAAGGTACATCGGATATTTGAATGGTTTCCTAGCATTGAGTTTATCATCAGGTCGAGGGATACTAATCATTTGGTCCTGATCGGGTTACGAGGCATTTTTTCCTTATGCTCTTATAAGTTTAATGAGACAAGAAGGAAGAGAATAGGTCATACCTCGAGTTTCCAACATGGTCCAGTACAAGACAGATTTCAAAGGGGACATCATTCCTTTCAATTTCGAGGCACAACATATGTGGAACCAAAAGGTCATTGTGGAAAGATAAACTATTGATCTAGACAGGTATCATGTCGGTCATATGGTAGATGATATAGCAGGAGACGTCAAGTCGGGGATCAATCTGGAAAATAGGATCATTGATGATGTTGCTGAGGCACATATTAAATATAGGAGACTTCGCAAAAGGCTTTTCGAGTCTAAAGCTAGGCATCTGGAACAGCACAAAGTGGACATAGAGGCTATAAATGGATGGAGGGGAATCGCCACTAAGTCAATGGAGAGGTTGGAATATCTGGAATACGGATTGATGGAGCTTGAGGGGAAGATGAGAAAGAGGCTTTCAGATTGTCAAAACACTGATGACAGTGAAGGATGGCATCTAGCAAAGTCTTACTTATTATTGGATATGCGGCGACCTGGGGAACTTGATTGATGAAGTCAAAAGATCCAAGCACGGAGAAGGTCCTTCAGGGACCAAGTAGACTAGCAAATAATGTTCTTTACTGTTTTCTAGCTTAGTTTTAGATTTTGATTGTAATAAGGCTAAATTCCATTAGTAACTTTATAATTATTGTCGATTTAGTAAAGGTTTGGCTCATTTTCAATTATTGGCATTGATTTTCTCAAGTCTATGTGTCGCTTAGGCCTACCTCGAGCCAACGAGGTCCCCAAATTAGGGCGCGAATTATTGCATGACTTTGTGAAACCTGTTTAATACTGCAAGCATTCTTTCAATACCATTACTAACTTAGTTACCTTTTTATTTTTCTTTCTTTTGATTATTCCCATTCTCCAAGGTTGGTTCGTGCATACTGGCATCGTCAGCATATCACACTAGATCCAGAGGTCCTCCACCTCCTCCTCCACCAAGTGATCCTAAAGGCAAGAACAAAGGGAAGGGGAAAATGGATGATCTGAGTGGTATTAGAAAGGAAAACTCTACCATGGCAGAGAATGTCAAAACGTCGAATGGCCGAAGCAGTCCGGAACAGAATGAACTGGTCTCGTCTAGAACAGAAAATCTTGGAGTTACAAGGAGAACTTGAGCAGGTCCAAAACTTGGAAAACCTCTCTCTCACCCTCAATGTCCCTGATATTAACCAACAAAATCCAACTACCCAAAACCAAATGCCACCGCAAAACACGCAAAACCAAAACTCGCCTCCAAACCCTCCTGCACCACACTAGTACCCCACACCTCCTCAACACCTTAATCGTCCCCCAATACCAACTCCTCAACAACACCATCACCATCCAACCCAATACCCACAGACTATCACTTATCACACTCCCCAGAACGTACCACAACCTACTCCTGATCCCCAAAACTCAACAAATGACCACCCTCATGCCCAGATTCCCGCAGTCCATCAAAGCAATCCAATATATTTGGAAACCTTATCCCACACCCCGCAACAAACCCTATACATACCTGAATCGACCGAGAAAGACCTACTTTTTAAGAATATGGCGGAGGAACTCAAGAAGCTCACTGGCAGAGTTCGGAATGTTGAATGTGGTAAAGGAATTGAAGGTTTAAACTATGAAGACTTGTGCATTCAGCCAGATGTGGAATTGCCGGAGGGTTACAAACCTCCCAAATTTGAAATGTTCCATGGAAATAGTGATCTGAAAGTGCATCTGAGGACATATTATGACAAGCTTGTAGGAGTGGGAAAAAATAAACAAATACGCATGAAACTGTTCATGCGAAGCCTCACAAGAGATGTGTTGTCTTGGTATATCAGCCATAACCCGAAGAAGTGGGTTAGTTGGGTAATCATGGCGTCAAATTTCATGGACAGATTCAGGTTCAACATAGAAAATGCACCAGATGTTTTCTACATTCAAAACCTCAAGAAGAAACCAACGAAAACCGTCCGCGAGTATGCCACTCGATGGAGATCTGAGGCTGCGAAAGTAAGGCCAGCACTCGAAGAAGAAAAAATGAACAAGTTCTTCGTCAGAGCTCAAGACCCGCAATATTATGAAAGGTTGATGGTTATTGAGAACCACAAATTCTCCGATATCATCAAGCTAGGATAAAGAATAGAAGAAGGGATTAAGAGTGGGATGGTGACAAATTTCGAGCCACTGCAGGCCACAAATAAAGCCTTGCAATCAGGAGGTATTTCGAAGAATAATGAAGTAGGTGTCATAATGGTAGCCCAGGGTCCTAAGTCTCCTCTCACATACCAAAAACCTCTACCCACATATCAACCTTCACCCCCCAGATACCACCTACAACGCCTATAACACTCAACCTGCATATTACCATTCACCTCCACCCGCTCGCCAAAACTACCAAAAACTACGACCAAACTTCGACAGTAGACCACATAGACAATACACCCCAATTGCTGAGCCCATAGATCAACTATACGAGAGACTGAAGGCTGCAGATTATTTCACTCCCATCCCTGTCATTGATATGGAGAATTCTTCTCAGTGGATTAACCCCAACAAGACATGTGTCTATCATTCAGGCATGAAGGGTCATACAATTGATGAGTGTCGCACAATGAAAGACAATATTCAGACATTGATCGACAACAAAGTCATACATGAAAAGGAAACTGCGCCAAATATGCGTAACAATCCTCTCCCGGATCACAGAGGTGAGGGATTAAATGTAATAGAGACTGACAAAGAATAGGACTCGGAAGGATCAATCGGACTCATTCGAGAGGGGGATTATCCTAAGACGTCTCTGGTCACCCTCACACCAGTTGTGATACAAACCCAAGCACCGTTTGAGGTCGAAGTAACTGCACCCTTCACTGTCATGGTAGCTCCCATACCATCCTACAAGTCTGATTCCATCCCATGGGATTATGTTGCGGAATCCAGGAGAAAAGGAAAAGCAAAGATGGAAGAGACAGGTATGGCACAAGGCATGACTAGAACTGGCAGAGTTTATACACCTGAAAACTAGGGAGGAACAAGCAAGGAAGCTGCAGCTAAGCCGCCTATTATCGAGACGGGTACTGATGACCTTTGGAGAAAATTACAAGCAAGAGAATACTCTATTGTCGATCATCTAAACAAAACTCCCGCTCAGATATCCATCTTGTCACTGCTGCAAAACGCCGACACACACATGAATGCCTTGATGAAAGTGCTGAGTGAAGCATATGTACCCACCAAATCACTAGTGAAGCTACTTTTCATATTTATTATTATTCTCTATATTTTTTATTTACAACATTATTATTGCTATCCCAATGAACCTACAATTGTGACATCTAAATGAGACAACGCAACATAAGGATAATGATTCGGAGGATCTGGAAGATGATATAATACCTGAGGAAATCGTCAGAGAAGTGGAAAATTTTGAAAACAAACCAAAGTCTAACTTAGACAAAACTGAAACAGTTAACTTAGGGGATTCTGAAACGATCAAGGAAACACGCATAAGCATTCATCTATCACCGTCAGAGAAAGAAGAGTACGTCAGATTCCTAAGAAAATATGAAGATATCTTTGCATGGTCCTGCGACGATATTATTGGTTTGAGCACATCCATAGTGGCTCACAAGCTACCCACTAATCCTACGTGCCCACCGATAAAGCAGAAGCTCAGAAAATTCAAGTCGGATATGAGTTTAAAGATAAAAGAGGAGGTCACCAAGCAAATCAAAGCCAAGGTTCTTAGAGTGGTCGAATACCTGACTGGGTTGGCCAACATTGTGCCAGTTCCGAAGAAAGAAGGGAAAGTTAGAGTATGTGTTGACTACCGAGATCTAACAGAGCGAGTCCCAAAGATGATTCCCGTTTCCCAAAATACACATATTTATTGACAACTGTTCCAAGCATGAACTCCAATCCTTTGTGGATTGCTTCATAGGGTACCATCAGATTTGGGTTGATGAAGGGGATGCTGAAAAGACAGTCTTTATCACGTCGTGGGGAATATACTGTTACAAAATGATGTCGTTTGGTTTGAAGAACGCTGGAGCCACCTATATGAGATCCATGACCGCAATTTTCCATGACATGATACACAAGGAGATGATGTGTACGTGGATGAAGTTATCATCAAATCTAAAAAGAGTGCGGATCACATAGCATATCTGAGGAAATTCTTCGATCGGCTTCGCAGGTACAATCTGAAGCTGAATCCTGAAAAGTGTGCTTTCGGAGTCCCCGCTGGAAAATTATTAGGACTCATCGTCAGTCGCAGAGGGATTGAGTTAGACCCGTCAAAAGACAAAGCAATCCAAGACTTTCCACCTCCGAAGAATAAGAAAGATGTGATGAGCTTTTTAGGGCGTCTCAATTACATCAACCACTTCATAGCACAATCAACCGTGATATGTGAGCCCATCTTCAGGATGCTAAGTAAAGATGCCGGAACAGGCTTGCTGAAGAATGCCAGAAATCCTTCGACAAAATCAAAGAGTATTTATCTAAACCGCCCGTTCTAGTCCCACCGGAACCAGGAAGACCCTTGTTGCTTTATTTGTCCGTACTGGATGGAGCTTTGGTTGCGTTGTGGGACAACATGATGAGACTGGGAGAAAGGAGCAAGTAATATATTATCTGAGCAAGAAATTCACACCTTACGAATCCCAGTATTCTTTGCTAGAACGCACTTGATGTGCTTTGACATGGATAGCTCAGAAGTTGAGGCATTATTTCTGTGCATACACTACATATCCCGTATCAAGGATGGATCTGCTAAAATACATCTTTCAGAAACCCATGCCTACGGGTAAGTTACCAAAATGGAAAATTTTGTTGAGTGAGTTCGACATCGTCTATGTAACTCAGAAGGTGGTCAAAGGGCAAGCATTGGTGGATCATCTGGTAGAGAATCCCGTAGACGGAGAATAAGAACCATTGAAAACGTATTTTTCCGATGAGGAGGTGTCATTTGTGGGAGAAGAAATCACTGAGGCATACGATGGTTGGAAAAATGTTCTTCTATGGAACAACAAACTTCAAAGGAGTGGGTATCGGAGTTGTCTTGGTATCAGAAACTAGCCAACACTATCCGGTATCTGCAAAACTCAGGTTTCCATGCACCAACAATATAGCAGAATATGAGACCTGCATCTTGGGACTCCGGTTGGCCATTGACATGAATGTCCAGGAGCTGATGGTAATCGGAGATTCAGATCTTTTGGTGCACCAGGTTCTAGGAGAATGGGCCACAAAGAACACCAAAATATTTCCATATTTGCACTGTGTACAAGATTTGATCAAGAGATTCACAAAGATAGAATTCAAACATGTTCCGAGAATTCGAATGAGTTGGAAAATGCATTGGCCACTTTATCTTCCACGATACAACATGCAGACAAGAATTTCATTGATCCCATCCCAATAGGAATTCATAAGCAGCCAAATTATTGTGCTCATGTTGAAGAAGAGAGTGATGGAAATAGGTGGTTCCATGACGTCAAGGAGTATTTGGCAAAGGGAGAATATCCAGAGCACGCTACCCATACTCCGAAGTGCACACTTCGAAAGTTAGACAACCATTTCTTTTAAAGTGGAGGAACTATGTATAGAAGGACTCCAGACCTGGGATTATTACGGTGTGTCGATGCCAAGGAGGCATCCAGATTGCTCGAGGAAATGCATGCCAGAACCTGCGGAACGCACATGAATAGGTTCACCTTAGCCAAAAAGATACTAAGAGTAGGGTATTTCTCGATGACTAGGGAAACAGACTGCATAGTATGTTCAGAAGTGCCACCAATGCCAGATACATGATGACATGATACGAGTAGCACCCAATGAACTCAACGCAACAAGTTCGCCATGGCCTTTCTCGGCTTGGGGAATGGATTTCATTGGCCCGATCGAACCCTCTGCTTCAAATGGGCATAGATTCATTCTATCTGCCATAGACTACTTTACAAAATGGGTTGAAGTCGCATCTTACAAAGTTATGACTAAGAAGGTCGTAGAATATTTTGTTCGGGGCCGCTTTATTTATCGGTTCGGAGTACCAGAGTCAATCATCACTGATAACACCGCCAATCTCAATAGTGATATGATGAAGGCCATGTGTGAAACTTTCAAGATCAGGCATAAGAACTCCACAACATACAGGCCGCAAATGAACAGAGTCGTAGAAGCCGCCAACAAGAACATAAAGAGGATATTGAGGAAATTGGTAGATAATAACAAACAATGGAACGAGAAGCTTCCATTTTCTTTGCTCAGGTATCGTACCACAGTTCGCACATCAACTGGGGCAACTCCCTACCTATTGGTTTATGGTACTGAAGTGGTTATTCCTGCCGAAGTATAAATACCTTCTTTAAGAATTATACAAGAAGTTGAGCTCAGCGATGCAGAATGGATACAGGCCGCTACTAACAACAAGCTCTCATTGATGGGAAAAGAATGAATACAGTATGTCACGGTCAACTCTACCAGAACAGGACGGCAAGAGCTTTTAACAAAAAGGTCAGACCAAGGCAATTCACACCTGGGAAATTGGTGCTAAATCGAATCTTCCCACATCAAAATGAAGCCAAGAGGGAGTTTTCACCCAATTGGCAGGGTCCCTGCATGGTTCATTGGGTACTAACAGGAGGAACACTTATACTTGCATAAATGGAGGGAGAGATTTGGCAAAAACCTATCAACTCAGAATCAGTCAAGAGATACTATGTTTAGGATTGTTTTCATTTCTTCATTTGATGTAACTGAACTATGCTTGACCTGATTCTCGTTTAAGAGGGGATACGTACGCAGCCCTGTAGGTTTGGTCACATCTTAATAAAATCTGCATTTTCCCATGATCAAAAATTGGGTCAAGATCGTAAGTTCAGTCGACTTCGTCATGTGTGGAACAACCAAAAAGTATTTTCAGAAGTAATCATTTAAACTGGGGCAAAATTTTGAGGACCCTCAAAATTCTAAAGCAAGGAGGTTTCAATGTCTCTAAATGTGTCACAGTTACCGATTCATGTAAATTATTTGATCTTACGTACTATAATACGTTTCAAACAACTATATCCTTGCAAATAATTTGTCAAATGCATACATTTTTTTCAAAAACTTTATCTCTATGACAGCCAAAGGTTACCCAGGGTAACTCAAGACAAGAAGGCAAAGCAAGGAGTCAAGAGCACGAACCAACCTTTCCCCCACAAAACTCATAATTTTTCTTTGAATGCAGGCACGATAAAACAACAATATTCGCGAATACATACGCACAACAAACCACTACCTTCATGACGACGAGTTGCCAAATGCAAACACATCCAGCTAAGAAATACTTCACTCTCTCATAGTCACTCATCGCCTGTCTTGCATAAGGCTAAGCACTGCCTTTTGTTTGCAAGAGACTAAGCCTTGTCTCCCTTCCCCTGCATGAGACTAAGACCAATCTCCACTGCTTGCATGAGGCTAAGCATTGCCTCTGTAATTGCATAAGTCTAAGCACTGCCTTTCCTTACATGAGACTAAGTGTTTTCTCTATTCCCTACATGAGGCGCATTGACTCCATAATTGCATAAGGCTAAGCACTGTATTTCCCTGCATGAGACTAAGCATTGTCTCCACTTATTGCATGAGGCTAAGCATTGCCTCAGAAATTGCACAAGTCTAAGAATTGCCTTTTTTTGCATGAGACTAAGCATTGTCTCCATTCTTTGCATGAGGCTAAGCACTGCCTCCCTGCTACATAAGGCTAAGGATTGCCTCTGAAATTGCACAAGGCTAAGCATTGCCTTTTCTTTGCACGAGACTAAGCCATGTCTCCATTATTTGCATAAGGCTAAGCACTGTCTCCCTACTACATAAGGCTAAGAAATGTCTTTCCTTGCATGAGACTAAGCATTGTCTTCCTTCTTCGCATTGGGCTAAGCACTACCCTCATCTCACACAAGACCAAGCCTTGTATTGTCTCATTCTCGCATATGACTAAGCATCACATGTTTATTTTATCAAACGATCGATGCCGCCATATCTTTGCATTTTATAGGTTAAAACATCGCCACATTGTCCAAAGGCGTCATAGTCCGAAGGCACCATCCTCATAGCTTGAAGACACCATCCCATGGCCTGAGGATCCCTCGATACTGCACATCATTATTCAAAGGCGTCATAGTCCAGAGGCACCATCCTCATGACCCGAGGACACCATTTCATGGCCTGCGAATAACTTATCATACACTTCATGACCCAGGGCGTCATAGTCTAAGGACATCATCCTCACCGTCCAAAGACAACCTTCACGGTCCAAAGGTAATCTGAATCATGTTTAAATTTTCTCAATAACCTATATATGTTCGTGTGCACCATATTTTGGGTTTTGCAGGTAACTCAGGAGGTAACTATTCTGCAAACCCGAGCAATCTTCGCTCTGGTTTCCATTCACAATGTTCATATCCTTTGACTACCTCAAACATAACTGACATTGCCTACCTTTTACTCTATGACCGTTCAGATATCTGCCTTGTGATACACCCGTAACATTTATTTTGCATTCATGACTCCGCTTACGATACTATCCTACCCAAAAAGATCCTTTTCAAAACATACAATCACTCTTATAATAACTCCATCAGTTTCGTTCTCCGTTAGATCCAGGACTACACACGGCCTGATTCTCCTAACACCAGGGATATGTAGGCAACTCAAGAACCAGGGTACGACCCTCATTTTATAAATCGCATCATTCCCACTCAATTCGACCAAAATTGGTCATTATTTTCTTTACCCGACAACTCTTTCATCATTCCCGGGTAAATAGGGGCAGTTGTTGATACCCAATTTTGGCCTCATATTTTTTTAAGTAATGTATATATTTTTTCAAAAAAAATATCAGTTTTCATCATTACTTAATTTACAAGAGTTATACAAGCTTTTTTCATAATTTTCCATAATTTTAGAACTTTAAAATGAATTTTCTTGCAATTAAATTATTTAAATATTTATAAATTGTCCTTGAAATTATTCTGTGACTATGTAATTACCCAAAATTATTATCTGCATCCATATATATATTTTATAATAGTTTACTTTATTTTATATAATTTCATTTATTGTACTTTTATGCCAAATACGTAATTTTGCAATAATAGCCTATTTTTTATAATTTATTGCATTTGTCATTTTACTCAAGGTCAAAATAAGTTTTTATATTTTTTAATCTTCTATTGTTGTTTTAAAGTATTAAGTTTCATAAATAGCATTTTTTATATTCTATTTAATTATTTCCCTAATTCCTTGTATTTTTAAAACATAGCCCAAGTTGGGCCAATTTTCGGATCATATCAATGGTCCAAACACCCTAAACCCCTGACCCAATTCACAAAGCCCAAACCAGACAAGCCCTCTAATTCTAACCAGGTCGGGACCCGTCTCCATGACCCGCCCATAAACCATCTCCCTCTTTTAATTACCCAACCTCAAACCCTAATCCCTATTTCCCTTCAGCAGCTGCCTCTATACTCTCTCAAACACTCCCTCATTCAGTAACCCTAGTCGCCTTCCTCAATCTTCTCCGAATCTGATCAAATTATGGATTCCTTCTATGATTTTCTTATCTTTTACGCGTTACCTCATTGTTACTTATATGATTATGGTATTACATATTACTTGCCCCATTTTTGGCAAGTACCAATCTTCCAAATCAAGCACAATCATCACTAGCTCCTTAAGATTCAGACGATTTTTCATCTATATAAATTCATGGCGAGATTATATAGGTCCGATTCAGTGAGATTTTTAACTATTTTTGGTTCTCCATCATGAACCAGGGTTTACCTAATTTTTCTCCTAATCCGATTCTAGATTGATTCTGCATGCTATTATTTCCTTTATTATGTTTTATTTTACAATGTTTCCTTGTTTGTTTGTTCAATTTCTATTACTATATAAACCTCTCCCCAATTGCCCTTTTGGACGGACTTTAATCATCGGACTCACTAAAATTCAAAGTTATTGCTCTCTTATTCTCTCATTCTTCTGTTCTGAACTTTGGCTCTTGACAGGCTGAAAGCCAAGGCCACCGGAATTCGATTCTCGGGCCTCTCTCAGTGTGAGCATTGCCCGGGGTTCATATGATACCCTTGGGAACTCTGACACACTGGGAATTTAAGGTTTCTGTTATTCTCTCTTTGCTACTGACAAGTGAGCTGCTGCTGGCATTTAATCTTCTGCCTTATTTGCTCTTTAGTTCTTGAAACTGGTAAGTGCTGAGACTCTCGTAAGTTCATTCTCTTTTTCTTGTATTCATGATTTGTATGCTCATGGCATTTAGGCTTTCATGAATCAATATTACTACTGTTTGCTTATGTTCATATTCTTTTTTGCTTTAGAATTATCCTATACCCCATATGTTTTGCTAGTACCTGAACCTGTTTGAATTCTGGGTTTCGATGCATGCCCATTTATGTGTGCCACTTTAAATGTTTCATGATTACCTTAAGAATGTCTTGCTATTCTGACCACCCATTGTTTGTCACGAATCCCTTCTCATGCTTTGCCTGTATTTCTTATATTGGAACTCTTAGGAGATTATCTCCTGTCTAGAATTGGTTTGGGTAAAACTTCTTTTCGATGAATCCTTCATGTGTGGTCTACTAAATGCTTACGTGAACCTTATGTGTAAATAAATATCTCAATGTTTAGCAAAACACAAGGCTCTGTTGATGAGAACTATAATGTTGTGCAATCTTTAATATTGCCCTAAACTTCTAGTTGAATTTCACTATACTTAGCTTTTACTATGCCTAGTCAAGTGGCTTAAGTTCTGAAATCTGCCTGCTCTACTCAACTTTAAGTTGATATGTCTTTCTGTCACGATGTTTTTGAACTTGGTAACCTTTGTGTTATAATCAACATGATTAGGATTCTCACTGGCTGTTACAAATCATGCCCATTTGTCTATTTACTACTTGATGCCCTCTGATTATAACTCTATCAGACCTCCATGACTTAGAACCTTAGTTTCATGCTAATTTTGGTTTAATGATTCGCTTTAAACTCATTCTGGAAGGTCTAGCATATTCACCCTATATGTGTCTGGCATGCTCATTCTATTACTCTAAGTAGCATGTCCACTCAATTCTTTAATGTTATGTTTGTCCCCTTCATGCCATCACCTGTTGAATGATTGAACCTATGTTGATAATTTGTCGTGTCAAATTCACCATTTTTGAAGTTATCCCTGTTGATTATCCTAATTTCCATGCTCGTTGTTTAGTCAATCTTGTCACTCTTGCTCCTGAAATACCAATATGTTTTATGCGAATCCTGCTAATTGTCATACAATCCCGTCTCTATGAGGTATTATCTCAAGGCTGTTTAATTGATTTCATATGTGGTTCGTTAATTTATTTGGCCGAAGTGGTCAATCTGTAATTGTCTGACCTGGTATGAATTCATGTGTGGCCTTGGCTATACAAATGGGCTTGTTCTCCTATTTGAGAGGCGTTTGGATCTGTGCCTGCTATTCGTGTGAAGTGAGCTTGTTGAAGGCCCAACAAGTACTGGGTTATTTTTAATTTTTGGGCCTGCTCTTGGGCTTGCAGTTTTCCGTGTATAATATTTATATTTATGTTTATTAATTGGGCCTGTAATAATTTGTAATAACAAACAATTGGGGTGTTAGTGAAATTGGGAAAACGGGTATATTCTAATGCTTGCATAAAGGGTAGCAAATATGCCTATAGGATCTACTTGATATTGTTTGTTATTTTATTCAATATGATTTATACACCAGTAGAAACCATGTCTATAGGGAATCACACACTCACTCAACTTGTTTTACTATAAGAAGCCTGAGTTTACTTGTTCCCATGTCTACTGATATGCGCTATTAGATAGCATGCCTATAAGAATCAAATGTCAATAATTATTGGCTCAATTTGTGCAACTACAGTGTACTTACTAGATAACATGCTTATAAGATTATATTAAATTGTGCTATGCTAATCCTTATTTAGATATCATGTCTATATGACTTTAATTGATTAATTAATCGATTGATTCTGCTGTCTTACTATTCTTCCCACCTAGATAACATGCCAATAGGAATAAGCGATAAATCTGCCAATTATTAGAACCTAGCTATAAATATTGCTACTTGCTTATGAAGCATGCCAATAGGACCAAACGCGAGTAATTCTGAGGGTTTTTTTCAATGGCTATCACTGCCCCCTTGCGCAAATCACTTAGGGATCATGTTTATAGGTTTTATAATTGTAATATGTAATCTTGATAATTCAAATAGTAGCACTGCCTGAGACTTTCTTAAACTGTGTGGTCACTTAGAAACCATGTCTATAGTTTAATACAACACCTCGAATATGAAACTGCCTATACATAATTTGAAATTTGCTCGTATGCATTTGTTGTGGAGGCTAACTTGGGCCTTAATTGTTTTTTATGTGAAGTCCCATCTATTTTGAATGTCGTTTAGTTTTATCATTTTTTGAGCAACCTAAGTGAAGTCTAGAACCACCCAAATAGTAGGTCCAAAGCCTTTTGGATCATAGGCATGGGACAGGTAGCGCACACATAGTGTACGACTTAGAATTGAACTAGAACGCTTTAGGTCAAGAACTTCAACATAGTAATCAGGTAGCAGGAGATGAAAGTCTGTGCTCGCTGAATAATATGAGCAAATCTTCTCTAGAAGAATTTGCGAAGTATTGTTTATGTTTCACGGGGTGATCCTTTAGGCTAAAAAACATAGGATCCCCCCCCCCCTCCTTTATATATTTGCTATTATACCTAAGTAGTTGTATACTTATAGTCGCACTAAGATTTGTACCAATTATTTTGTCTTATAATTCTTCGACCTTTACAATCTCTTCCGTTTATTTGATCATCTATCCTAATTACATAATACACATAGTCTTAAGTTCGGCCGGGACCCACAGTTGTGCATCTCGAAGAGTGTCTAACACCTTCTCTTTGAGGTAATTTGAGCTCTTACCCGATCTTTGGTGGCCTAGACTAGTTAAGACAGAGTTATTTGCAAACAGGTTCCCTAACGCACCTTAATAATCGTTAGGTGACGATTTTTCTCTTTTAACACCCTACCCTCCCGTTTAAAAGAGTTGTCACATGTCGAAACTCGATTTCGCGAGAAAAAGGGGCGTGACAGTCATTTTGAGAATTAATGTTCCGTTCAGAAACTTAAGGTCCCGAGCAACTTCGTAATATGTATTATGACTTGCGTGTGCGGTCGAGTTTGGTCCTGGAAGGTTCGGAATTAAATTGGAAGAATAATCCTTATTTTTGAAGCTTAAATGAAAAGAGTTGACCGGAGTTTGAACTTAGAGCAAACGACTCTGGAATGAGATTTTGATGATGTCAATAGATTTGTATGGTGATTCCGTACTAAGGCGTATGTCCAGATTTGGATTTGGAAGTCTGTAGGACAATTTGACGTATTTTGGCGAAAGTTGAAAAATGGAAGATTTTTAGAAAGTTTGACCGGGAGTTGACTTTATTGATATCAGAGTCGAAATTTGACTCTGGAAATTGGAACAACTCCATTATGTCATTTAGGACTCGTATGCAAAATTTGGGATAATTCCGGATTGATTTGATAGGTTTCGGCATCGAATGTAGAATTTGGAATTCGTTAGTTTTCATTAAGCTTGGATTGGGGTGCGATTCATGTTTTACTATTGTTTAATGTAATTTGAGGCATCGACTAAGTTCTTGTCATGTTATGAGACTTGTTAGTATATTTGGTTGGGATCCCATGGGGCTCAGATGAGTTTTGGAAGAGTTTTGTGTTATGAACATAAGCATGTAATGATCCCAAGGTCCATTTTTAGTTCTAGAGATCAAAATTCGATTTCTAGACTTTCAGGAATTTGATAATGAATTATAGGACTGATTTGGAATGTTTGGTCTAATTTCATCAAGTCGCGATTGAGTTTTAGCGTGAAACATGAGTTAATTATTTAACGAGTGAAATTAGCATCAGATTGAGAAAATGAGCTCCGAATTGAGTTTCGATTGAACGACTAGGTTTGTATAATTATTTGTGACTCATAGGAACAAGAATCGTCGAATTCCGAGTTCGTATGATGGAGTTAGAGCCTTTTTTGTAAAAACAATACACTACTAGTGCAAGCAAGTTCTGGTGTGGACTTTTAGTGACAGAAAATGGACTTTTAGTGACGGGAAATGGACTTTAAGTGACGGGAAATGACTTTTTATTGAGCAGTTTCGTGTTTTAGCTCATTTCAACATTTTTGGAATTAGGGAACTCGGATTTGGGCGATTTTTGAGAGGATTTTCACCAAATGGATTGGGGTAAGTGTCTCTTACTCGGTTTTCGTTATATTTCATGATTCCATGATTATTTTCATCTTTTATTAGTGAATCAATTGGAAGAAAATGGGATTTTTGTAAAATCTTTCAGAAAAAAAAATTTAAGATTTGGAGGTCGAGTTGTTATCGGAATTTGATAAAATTGGCATGGTTGAACTCGTATCGAAATGGGTGTTCAGATTTCATGAAAATTTTGTCGAGTTCCGAGAGGAGGGCCCCGTGTAGACTTTTTGAATATGAAATTTTAAGTCGACATTATATTATCCGAAATTATTTTTGATGATTTTAATGAAGTTATACAATTAATTTGGATAGATTTGAGATGTCCGAAGGTCAATTAAAGTAAGAAGGAAATTTTGAAATATCGGCCTAACTTAAAGAAAAAAGTGTAAGTATATTGCCTAACCTTGTGTGGGGGAATTTCCCCTTAGGCATTCAATCTTACGTGGAAATGTGTGACTAAAAATCATGTACGGGAGGTGACGAGTACGTATTAGTTTATATGTGCAAATTATATCGGTTAAAATTCGTAGACACCCTTATGTATTAAACTGAAAAATTGTTGGAACTTATTAAATCCCTTATTTGTCATGCCTCATTCCTTTTTTGCCGAGGTTGTTTTTATATGATACTTCAGTGTGATTTTCACTTGACCTTTATGTGAACTCTGTGTTTGTTTGAGATGCCATTTTTATGGAAAATACTTTCATTATTGATTTTATCTACATATAATTTGAATGGGAAATTTATTTAGTAAGATGAATAAATCTATTTATTTTTTAAAGTTGTGATTTAAAAGGGGTGTTGTTCCTTGACGAATTACATTTCAGTTCATGTTTTTGAAAACTTGGTATTGAATTATAAAGGCCGTGAATCATATTGAGGCAAAGTGCCAAATTGTGAAATATTATTCGGTTGAGTTGTTCACTCCTGTATATTTTTGTTAAGATGTTGTGCACATTATGGCCGAGTCGTGGGCTCCTTATTGTGGAAAATAATATTATTGTTGATTTATGTGGCAAGTTGTAATATTTGAGCACTTGAGGTGCAAATTGTGAAATTTTGTGATATTTGAGCACTTGTAGTGCCCCTGTTGATGCATATTTGCTTTTGGGACTACGAGGCGGTACCTCGGGAGATCCCTTGCTGAGCATTTACTTTTGGGACTACGAGGCAGTACCTCGGGAGATCTCCTGTTGAGCATTTACTTTTGGGACTACGAGGTGGTACCTCGGGAGATCCCCTGTTGAGCATTTACTTTTGGGACTACGAGACGGTATCTCGGGAGTGCCCTTTGTTGATATTTTTCTATGGATGCACTTGCCTTTGGTTATTTTGTTTTTTCGTGATATGCAAATTCTCGTCTTCTTCCGTGATGTACCAGTTGACTTTATTATTATGTGTTTTGTGCTCCTTGTTGTATTGTGTTGGCTTTGGCTTTTTAGTACGAGACTCTGAAGATTTATATTTCTGGTTTTTACTGTTTTTCGATGACTGAGTTGTTTTAAATAAAAGAAGTTACTATTATGTTTTAAATTAATAAGGTTTACATCCAAATCAGTAGATTATTTGATGTTTTAATTTAAGTTCAATGTCATTTTCTTCACTCAAACTATTTCTAAAGTAAATTGATCGTGTAGATTTTTATATATTGACATTTTTGGCACGTGAGTTGTCCGTGTAGTTGTGATATAAATATGGTCACGAGGTACCATGGAAATATGAAAGTGGGCTGACACCCGTATTATTTATGATTATAAATGAGGTGTCACAACATGACTTTTATTTGAAAGAATTATATTCAAAGTATTGTTTGAAAGGATTATATTCGAAAAATATTTATTTGAAAGAGTTATATTTGAAATATATTTATTTGAAGGAAGTATATTCGAAATATATTTATTGGAACAGATTATGTTCTAAAGATTTTTATTTAAAAAACTTATAGATGAAAGATGTATATTTTGTAGGACTGATTATTTGGTTGTACTTGTGTTCATTATTGTTTGAACAATATTTATGGTGTTCTTGTTGTCTTGTTGTTTAAAACACTGGTTGATTATATTGTTATCACTGATATTAGCTTCCTATTATTTTTTATGCTATATTGCACAGGTTATTAGACTAGTGAGTGTCTTGACTGTACCTCGTCACTACTCTACCGAGGTTAGTCTTGATACGTACTGGGTACCGACAGTGGTGTACTTATACTACACTTCTGCACATTTTTGTATACAGCCAGTATTCGAGATATCGGACTCGGACAGAGTTAGAGTGCGATCGCAAGGATTCAAGGTAGAGCTGCTTGGTCGTCGCAGTCCCTTGGAGTGTTTCCATTTTATCATACTGTCAATTATTATTCGACCAGTATTGTATATTTGATTTCCTTGAGATCATTTCATATATTCAATTAGAGTTCGTGACTCAGTATTACCAGTCTTGGGAGGTTGTGTCATTATTTCCACTGTTGGTTTCGATTATCCTTTTTTTTTAAATGGCTTGAATTGTTATTATGATCGGCTTACTTAGTCTTAGAGACTAAGTGCCATCACGACGCCTGTGGTGAGATTTTGAGTCGTGACAGTTAGACTCCTCCTGCCATGTCCTTGCTCATCCTTTGTTTCCCCAAATACTGCCTCAAAGCATAATCCATCTCTGTGGAACCTGATCTGACCAATTTCCACCAACTCTAAGCCTCCTTGAAGACCATCTTTCTCGAGCCATCAACATTAGAAACACCGATTCGATCCCGAAACCGCTACACACCACTATCTTTGACAACCGCTTCTCATGCACCATTTCGCAGCACCCTGCCCGTAGGCAAATCAAAGAGGCCATAACACCGGCGAACCTTAATACATTCGAATAAGGACAACAACACCATATCACAAATGAGAATTCCACCGTGCTCGAAAATACCAAGTCTCGTCATTTCATCAGCCCAGACCTGAACCTCCATAGTTTAATAGTTGAACCTCTAAATCATGCACTGAGGAATTCTCCTTTCAAGTCATTCACTGTCGTGATCCATAAATAAGCACCCTACTGTTACACTAACATTGTGCGATAGCAATGCACGAATCATCACAACAATTAGTTCCCAATCTCAAAACCATAGGCAATACTTATACAGAGCTGAAACGATAGAGTATCCTTCCGCAAGGCGACGACAATAGTCCAAGCAAATACGTTGGGAGAAACATCCTGCACCACATCTACAAATACCATTAAAATCCCTTGATCCCCAATTGATAACAAACACTGAATATCGTATAAGAATGAGTAGGAAGGAAATAAAGTCATAAGTCTCAAAGGAATCAAATAACACGATGAGGAATCAAGAAGGGAAGTGCTCCTAACAGCCCTGTAGCCTCCCGAAGATAAGTACAGACGTCTTCGTACTGATCCGCAAGACTCTATTAGAATTTCTCATGACTCGTGAGACACAAGTGAACTTAATGCTCTGATACCAATTTGTCACGACCCAAAATCCACTATAGCTCGTGATGGCGCCTGACGCCGCCGTCAGGCAAGCCAACGTTGATTTATCCATTTACTTGTTCATTTTATTACTTCTGAAATCATAATATTAATTAATCTAATGGTATAATATAGAACTTCCAGGGAAAAATGATAATAAATATGTAATTACAATAACGAACAACCGGTAAGAACCCCCAAAACCTGGTGTCACAGGTACATGAGCATCAACTAGGAATTTTAATAAAATACAACATCTGTTTGGAATGCAATTTAGAGAGGAGAATATAAATAACTCTGACGGAGACTTTGAAGGTTGCAGATCGTAACAAGGTAGTGCAGTTCACCGTAAAATCCCCGCAACAGCCACGCCTCTGCACCTAGAGGACCACTACAAACATATACATACATATATATATATATATATATGTACAATAAGTGCAACAAGTGTAGTATGAGTACGTAAATCAACGCGTACCCAGTAAGTGTCTAGCATCCGGAGGAGTAGTGACGAGGGGTCGACATCGACACTTACTAAAGGTCCAAATAAATGAAATGATAATTCATAACAAATATGAAGTGCACAACAATAGTAGAGTAAATATGAAATTTCATAATGTTTCCAATTTCTTCTTTTAAAATATAAATCCCTCGATCTTTTATTCTACTTTAATAACTTAGAAAGATGCCAAGTGGCAATATCAAATAAATAAGAAATATCATAAAAATTTTCGAGTATTAGTGATAGGTTTATCTCATGAATATTCGGATTACTAACGGTATAAAACACGATTCTGCCGAGGTCGTTCGGTCCGATCCAGAGTGGTGTGTACTATGCCGAGGGTCGAACAACATGAATCAGAGATACACCTCTATATACTGTTGAGGCGTTCGTCCCGCTCCACAAGAAAGTAAGGAAGTTTTCGAATCACAAGACACGTATTTACAATATAGTACATGAGCACAAAGTGAATATAACCTTTATCGTTTCTCAATTTTTCTTGCCAACAATTCAAATAATAAGGCTAGGCCTAAGATGTATTAAATTTCTAAATCAAGTTTAATCATATTTTCAATTAATTAAATCAATAGAATAAGTTCAAGCAATTCAGATATTGCATGATAAAAATTCTAAGTCTACCCGGACATAAATATGTTTTAGCTATGTACGGACTCTCATCACCTCGTGCGTACGAATACGAAGCACCCATAACTAGTAGCACATGACAATTAATATCACCTAGGGGTAGTTTTCCCCTCACAGGGTTAGACAAGAAACTTACCTCGCTCCGAAGTTTTATAACCGGCTCCAAAGTCTCTCTAACAACTCAAACCGATGCCCGTCACTCCAAAACTAGTCAATAAATATGCAAATCTATAAATATATATACTCTAATACTCATTACAAATCAATTTATAACAACTTCCAACTCTGCTCCATAAGTCGATAAAGTCACCCTCGGGCCCACATGCCCGGATTCTGAAACTTTTCGAAGATAATCATTACCCATAACAGTACGAACTCAAATATATGATTTATTCCCAATTTTATGTCCAATTTCGTGGTCAAAATCTAAAATATCAATTTCTATATTTTTCTTCAAAATCCCAAATTTCTATAAATTTTTATGTCTAAATCCATATATAAACCTTGTAGGTAACTCACAACTAGTAGAAATCACTTACCTCATGATTGATGATGAAAATGGAGCTCCAAAATTGCTCTTAGGTCGGCTTTCATGGAGGAAATGAGATAAAAATGGCCAAAAACCCGTCTTTAAAAGACACTGCCCAGTCCGACCTTCTTCGCGAACGCGGAAAGCCCCTCGGGTTCGCGAAGCAATACCAGCTCCAACTCCAAAATTTTCCTTCGCGAACGCGAGTCCCAGCTCACGAACGCGTTGCTTAACAAGGCGAACCTTCGCGAACGCGGTACATCCATCGCGAACGCGAAGGCTAAAAATCTCCCAGGCACAGTTCCCCTTCGAGAATTCAATGACCCAACCACGAACACGAAACACAAAATCAGCAGTCAACAAACCCTTCTTCGCGAACGCGTGAACCCCTTCATGTTCGCGAAGAACAAAACCAGAACCATATATCAACAACAGCAACTCAGACAAACTTGGTCCAAAACCTCTCTGAAACACATCCGAGGCCCCCGTGACCCTGTCCAGTCATACCAACCAGTTCCAAAACATAACACGAACCTGTTCGAGGCCTCAAATCATACTAAATAACATCAAAACTACGAATTACGTATCGATTCAAGCCTAATGAACTATTGTAATTCTAACTTCCAAATCCAATGCTGAAACCTATCAAATCACGTCCGATTGACCTCAAATTTTGCACACAACTCACATTTAATATTACGAACTTACTTCAACCTCCGGAATCGAAATCCGACCCCAATATCAAAAAGTCCACTCCCGGTCAAACTTCCCAAAAACCTTCAAATTTCCAACTTTCGCCAAATGACTCCGGGATGACCTACATGCCTCTAAATCCACATCTGGACGCACCCCTAAGACCAAAATCACCATACGGAGCTATTCTCAGGATCGAAATCCCAAACGGACATCGATAACATCAAATTACACTTCAACCCAAATTTATGAAATTCTTCCAAAATGTCAACTTTCCATAATAAGCACCGAAATGCTTCCGGTTCACCCAAAAACTGATCTGGACATACGCCCAGGTATGAAATCATCATACGAACCTATTGGAACTCTCAAATCCCGATTCTGAAGTCGTTTACTCTGAAGTCGTTTTTCCAACTTGAAGCTTCCTAGATTAGAGATTTCTTTCCAAATCAACTCTGAACTTCCCGAAATTAAATTCCGACAACACGTGCAAGTCATAATACCTGAAGTGAAGCTACTCAGGGCCTCAAACTGCTGAATGACACGCTAGAACTCAAAACGGCCGGTCGGGTTGTTACAAGATTTAACAATACAATACAACCAATTTTAATGAAACAATCAAAACAAATATTGTTTTGAATAACAATATAATACGATACAATGTATAACAACCATCCAAACAAGTTGTAAAAGAATTGCATTTTCTTTGTCATTGGAACGTGAAAGAATTTATAAAATGCTTTTAGTTTTATTCTTTTAAACAGGGGCCTAACTACTTTGGTTAGCTGAATCAAGAATTGTTTCAAATAATACTTTTGCAAAGCAATATAAATAAAAAGGTAAAAGAAAGAATTCTTAGGAGGATACATGAGAGTAATTACATATACACTGTCATGTTTATAACTGCACGCTTGCAAATTTAAAGTTTTTACTTGGGTAGTACTGCATTTGGAAGAAGATGATATTGCGGGGTTTTGAACCAATTGCTCCAAAAAATTAAAATGAAGTTGAAAAATGAACTGTGTCAAATAACTTTGGATTTTGGTTTAGTTGCATTAATGCCATTGACCAATCCACGAAGAAAAATGTTTAACTTGACTCTGTCAAGTTCATAAAATAAAAGCATTTTGGTGATCCAACTTAGTATATATATCTGTTATTTGGTAGTGCTTATAATGTTAATGCACTCTAAACGTATCATGAACTAAAAGCTTAATTTAATAGGTAATGCCCGCTTTTAAATCTTTTAATCCACAATGGTAATGAGGAAGTCTCATTTGTGCTACACCGTTTTAGCCTATTTCTTTCTTTTGTGAAAGATGAAGTATTAATGAACCAGCCGAGATTGGACGTGCCAAGATTTCAGTGTGGTTCATGTTAAAAGATTAATAGTGAAGCTTTTATGTATTTCGGGGATTAGACATTTATATACTTCAAAAGATAGAGAATTTGCTCTAATAAAAATTGACATTGTTCTGATGTTAGGTTACACAGTTGAGTATCTAATAGCCGAACAACTAAAAAATACAATTGTAATGTCAAGGAATTATTGATTGAAATGGAGTAGAGTTCACTGTTGTTATTTGAATAGTGTTTTGTAAATTTTTTATGGTACTCTACGAACAAATTTTGTTACAGTTTATTGAAAAAATATATTTCGTAATGCAAAATTGAAAAATAAAAATCATGTATTATATGATTTGTATAGAGAATTTGCTCTAATAAAGATCGACATTGTTCTGATGTTAGGTTACACAGTTGAGTATCTCATAGCAGAGCAACTAAGAAATAAAATTGTAATGTTGTTACAATTATTGATTGAAATGGAGTAGAGTTCACTGCTGTTATTTGAATAGTGTCTTGTAAATTTTTTATGGTATCTCTCTACGTACAAATTTTGTTATAGTTTATTGAAAAAATATATTTCGTAATACAAAGTTGAAAAATAAAAATCATATATTATATGATTTGTCTAGAGAATTTGCTCTAATAAAGATCGACATTGTTCTGATGTTAGGTTACATAGTTGAGTATCTCATAGCAGAGCAACTAAGAAATAAAATTGTAATGTTGTTACAATTATTGATTGAAATGGAGTAGAGTTCACTGTTGTTATTTGAATAGTATCTTGTAAATTTTTTATGGTATCTCTCTACGTACAAATTTTTTGTTACAGCTTATTGAAAAAATATATTTTGTAATAAAAATTATATATTATATGATTTGTTCTACATGTGCAACGCACGTGCCAAAAAATGCACAAAGTCTTACTAGCCAATTCTCCCTTTTATACTTTCTTTTCCCATTTTCTTTTCTGCTATAGGTGACTCTTGCATCACCATCTGGATATAGTTATCTAACGTCGATGTCATATATTCTTTTTACACATTGACATATTTGTGGTGTCTCCCTCCCTCTCACTATTGCATTTTTATTTTTGTTTTTTATTAGAATAATATATAATTATATTATTTTGTCTCTACTTTTTACCTAGACATTAAAATTGAGGATCTTATAACCTCGAAACTATTCTAAAATAGACTTATTATATCTTTATTGGCCTATATGATAAAGTAAATATATAAACTTAACTAAAGAGCATAAAAAAAATTAAATAACGTTTTAAATAAAAATAACGTAAAAAGACTAATGTCTATTTATCGTGCACTTAAATTTGAAATATATCTTTTTGAATGATAGTAATCCTATATTGGACATGCCTAAAGAGTAATACAACCATCACAAAGTTAAAGTGTATAATTAAAAGAAGCGACAAGTTAGAGTATTTTTGTATTACTTTTTTGATTTATATATGCATACTTTGACTATTTCTATCAAATATCTAGCAAAAATATGAAAACTGATCTTATAAGTTTAGAAAATGTTGCTCATAATAAACATGATTTCCAGCATTTTAATACTTCATATACCATGTATGAAAATTAAAGCAATAAAAACAGAATAAAGGATGGAAAAGAAGAAAAAAATGGAATAATAATAAGAAAATGAAACTTAATAATTTAATAATGACTCTTAACCAATCATGAGCATTATCTTTTGCCAAAGCCAGCTCTCATCCCATATGTATTTGTCAGGTTGAATCACTTTCATACATCTCGACACGCGCCGATCCTGCGCGTCTCATTAAATCCTTCTTGTTCACGAGGGAACCCCTCCAGTTGAAATCGGAACCGGTTATCACCGTTAAACTGCTGTACGACATGCTGTGATATCTTGTACGATCTGCATAAACACAGTGTAATCCCTTCAAGACTTGTACCCTGAGAGGTAAAAATAAAGTCCACTGTAGTCAGATTTCTTCATAGCCATTAGACAGATGAGAGAGACAGAGATACTTTATGTGCGGAAAAATACGTAGGAATCTGTAGATACAGATAGATATATCCATTTGTGCGCCTATACACACATTTAAATATTTGGAGAGAGAGAGAGAGAGAGGACGAGTGATCGACGATTGGACAGAGAAGAGAGAGTTTTAGAGAGAGAAACTGCACGGATTGGTATTCGTCGACCGCCTTAAAGCTTCTCCAGAAGAAGAAGAGAGAGAGAAGAAAAACCTATAATTTTCTCTCTTTTGGTCTGTAATTTTCTCGTAAAATTTGGATGTGTTTGAATCAGAGGATTTGAAGTTGTGATTTTCGACATTTAGGGTTTGAATTCGACTGGAAATGTTGATCCGAAATGCGCATGGTTGAGAATTGGAGCTCCGATAAGCTTAAGAATCTAGGGTTTGGAGGTGGGGGATATGGACGTGGATTCAGCGATGTCATCGGAATCCGATCACGATCAGAATAACGGCGCGTCGTCGGAGCAGCTAAACGGCCAGTTATCGGCTGGAGGATCTCCGCCGGAGACTCCTCAGGATCAGCAGCATCCGGCAACTTCTCAGCAGCAGCAGCAGGGCAGTACTCCGGTGGTGGGGCCGAGGTGTGCTCCGACGTACTCGGTGGTGCACGCTGTTCTGGAGAAGAAGGAGGATGGTCCAGGGCCGAGGTGTGGGCATACCTTAACGGCTGTACCGGCGGTTGGAGAGGAGGGTAGCCCCAATTACATTGGTCCCAGGCTTATTCTCTTTGGTGGTGCAACTGCGCTTGAAGGGAATTCTACTGCTTCAGGGACTCCTTCTTCTGCTGGAAGTGCTGGAATTCGTACGTTTCCTTGAAGTCTCCTAATAATCCAACTTGTACCCTTTTTTCTGGGCAATTTTTTGGACTTGAGTAGGATATGGTATACTTTCCAGTTGTGTAGACTAAATGCAACGACTGAAGTGATTTTTACTGGTCTCAGAAAACATTTGAATACAATGTTTATGCATAAAAAAAAGAAACAGAATTTGATTTTTGTAGAATAATCAATTGATAGAAGAGATCTTAATTGCAGGTTTAGCAGGTGCTACGGCTGATGTGCACTGCTATGATGTTTTGACAAATAAATGGTCTAGGTAAGTGGCTATTGGTGTCACTGATAAGCTACTTGCTATTTTGTGGTTTACTGAGAATGTATAAAGTATGTCTCTGCTTCTTAATGATGACAGGATGACTCCTATAGGAGAGCCACCCACGCCAAGGGCTGCTCATGTTGCTACAGCTGTTGGAACCATGGTTGTTATTCAGGTTGGTTTAAACTTGAAGTATATTGTCTGAGGCGTGCATGATCATCTACTTCAGCTAATTAAGATGCTCTGTCTTATCCATCCCAGGGTGGAATTGGTCCAGCTGGTTTGTCAGCTGAGGATCTTCATGTTCTGGACCTTACACAACAACGCCCACGATGGCACAGGTTAGCATTTAGCAGTTCAAGTAGTGACTTAGTTTCAATGAACGTGGTGTATGCTGGTGAAGTGTGAAACATGGAAGTGCTGATCAACTACTGAAATAATTCTGATCTTTTCAGGGTTGTGGTCCAAGGACCTGGTCCAGGGCCACGTTATGGCCATGTCATGGCTTTGGTAGGGCAAAGATATCTCATGGCTATTGGTGGAAATGATGGTCAGTCCCGTGAAAAGGCCCTCCCCATTTCTTAAGCATATAAAGTTTAAGAAATAAAAAGTTGATCCATTATTTTCAGGAAAACGGCCTCTAGCGGATGTTTGGGCATTGGACACAGCTGCCAAGCCATATGAATGGCGCAAATTGGAACCTGAGGGTGAAGGTCCACCTCCTTGCATGTAAATTTCATGATTTCTTTCTTGAAGATGTGTGTTTTAGTTCCTCATTGTACATGACTTCCATATTTTTCTTGTTACTTTTGACTGTATTCAATTTGCTATTTTGAACTTTATGTTTTTTATTACATGGTGAAGAACATGAAGTTTTGTTTGCACATATCAATCGAAGAAATAGCATGTGGTAAACAGTGGCAGTCTTCAGTGACTGCTTGGTTATAATTTATTGCTTAGAAGAATAAACCTGATCCCTTGACAAGGGAGGGATGGCCAATAGGTAACTCTCCCCTCCAACCACAAGGTTGGAGTTTCAAGTCACCAAGGGATCAAAGTGGAAAGAGTTACTGTTGGGCTCCTTTTCCGGGGTTTGGTTGTGGGGTTATCCATATAAGAAAATGCACCTGATCTTCTGTACTCTATTCATAAAAGAAATGTCTCATGGTCATTTCTTGAGATACCTACATCGTGATGATTTTGTTATCTATACCCGAGATTCAAGTCCAATAATCCAGCTTATTCTTAGGGATGGCAAACGGGGCGGTGCAGGTGCGGGGCGGTGCGGGTTTAAGACTATGCGGGGCGGTGTGGGTTTAAAGCTATGCGGGGCGGGACGGGACGGGACGGGACGGGTTGAAATACCTTTTCATAAAAATTGATGCGGGTCGGGTTGCGGGTTTATGCGGATTTATGCGAGTTTAAGTAAGTTTTCTTCTTATTCTTCCTAAGTTCGATAATAACTTCAAGTTATGATCTTTTATAGACTTTTGTTTTGGAAAGACAAATATAATACTCCGTGCTTAATATTTTTTTATCATAGTTAACCTTTCTTTTACTTTTCTGTTGAACTTCCTTCAGAGTCAAAACAATGACTCAAACAAATTAGTTTTATTATTGGGTTATACACAAGTCATTAAGGAGTATTATAGGAATGTAAATACGATTTTACAATGAATATTAAATTAATACATAAGGGGTCATTTGCGTTTTTCACAATGAGCAACAAATATATATATTTTTTTTGAAATTGTAGAATTCAGTACATAAGCAACAAAAAAAACTTTCAATTTTTTTGGTTGATTAAATTGAAAATTTCAGTCGAACTATAAAAAAGAAATAAGCAAACAAAATGGAAAATAAGAAAATACTTATGCGGTGCGGGGCGGGTGGACGCGGGTGAAAATGCTATGCGGGGCGGGTTAATATGTTCGCGGGTTTATGCGGGTTTGCCCCGCAACCGCACCGCAACCCACCACTTGCCATCTCTACTTATTCTTTTCTTTTTTCTTAAGGAGGGGGTGTCTTCATTTCTTTGGCTTATAAAAGTATGTGTTGACTTTAGGGATGGCAAACGGTGCGGTTCCGGGGCAAACCCGCCAAGATCTCAACCCGCCCGCCCCGCACGACATATTTTTTCTTTTTCATTTTGTTTGCTTATTTCCTTTTTATATTGTGGATGTAATTCAATTTAATCAACCAAAAACTGGGAAGTTTTTTTGTTTTTTAGTGCCGAATCTCAATTAAAAAAGAAAAGCAAGTATTTGCTACTCATTGTGAAAAATGCTAATGATCCTTTAGTGTATTAATTTAGTGTTCATTGTAAAATAATATTCACGTCACTGTAATACTATTTCTAATACCCCTTAACAGTGGCGGATCCAGAATTTTCACCAAGGAGTGTCAAATATAAATAATTAGATACATCGAAAAGTCAAGGGGGGTCAACGTATAGTAAATATACATAAAATAAAAAAATTTATCTAGCAAAATAGTGTAATATTCCGGCGAAGGGGTGTCGCTTGACACCCCTTGCTTTAATGTGGCTCCGCCACTGCCCCTTAATGAATATCTTTACTCACAATTCAGTTTCACAAAACAAATTGTTATACGTCTTAGTTTTTATGAAAATATATTTTTCAGATTATGAAAATATTCTTAGTATCAATGTATGTATTATCTTTGGCGAACTATATCATAAAATTATTATTAATATAATAAGCAAATTGTTTATGTTTTCTTTTTCAAAGTGGATTAGGAATTTGTTGAGAAGCAAGTTTTATGGGTCATATGGTGATCACAGGAAACTCAGAATAAGAAGGAAAATCCTTACGACCCGTAACCCGCTCTGCATAAGTTTTTATGAAATTTCAACCCGCCCCACATAAATTTAAACCCACCCCGCACAGCCTTAAACCCGTTTCTCATCCCTAGTTGACTTACTAGAATTATGATGGATCATTGACATCTGAAAGCTGGCCAGTTTCCGAGCTGTGTGTGCATTTGATGGCAGATAGTTTAAGGAAATGAAATTGCATCATAGTTCATTGGTGTTGCTTGCGTATCAAGCAGGCAGGGAGTGAACCATCTTCTGGTGCACTTTTGGGAGAGTTATTAGCTTTATTCCTTTTCATTTTCAACACTATGTGAACACTACCTGAAACAGTTGCAAAGTCCTCGACTGGTTGGAGGATAAAGAAGCTGGATACATGAAATAAAGAACCGTAGAAGGTCATTTTCTTTTCTTGTTAATTTGAAAGGAAAGAAATACGATACTTAAGTGTGTAGAAAATCCTTTGAGGAGAAGAGCTAACAGCTCCCTTTTGTTTTTTATATGCTTTTGGTGTTATAAAGATATTCCATATTGTATTTGATATAAACCATACTTATCAAATACTGGAGGAAAAGAAACAACATATGTTTTGAAGATACTAGCAGCTCATTCAAGTAGTTAAAATGAATTGTATTTTAAATCTTTAGTTTTGATGTGAAGGGTCTTCTGTAGTAGATGCTATGCTGAATCTATTTTGCAATTTTTGGAAGCCTTGTAAAATACACAAGGTACTGTAGCTTGTAAATGTTGTTGCCAGTACAATGTTGCACTGATGAATACAATGTTATAATTCTCCCGGAAAAAAAAAAATACTTTGTGTGTGACGTGATATTGGGAAATTGTTTAGATCTTTTGACTTTTAAAAAGAAGTATTAAGCTTGTTATAGTTGCAAGTGCAATATGAGAGAAGATCATTTGAGATGGTTTGGTTATGTCCTACGTCGACTTCTCGATGTAGATTGAAGAAAGTTGTTTTAAAGACGTAGAATCTCTTGAAATTTATGGAGACTTAGAGAAAAATAGGTCATAATGAAAGAAAATGGTCCATATATGTGATACCAATTTTTGGGATTGAGGCTTGGTCATATTGGTTAGCTCACTTTAGGTTCAATAATTTTTTGGAGTCTTTTACTAATGTTAGAAATTTGTTACTTTTTGAAACTTAGATACTTCTAGTGTTAGAGAACATAATTTTTTAAATATTGTATAGAACAAGTTGAAATGAAGCGATTCGGATAGTGATAATTCATTTAGCCGGCTCAACTAGCTTCATTTTGAGACGGAGTTGTTTTATTGGTTAACCATTCCAACTAATAATTTACTCAAAAGTATTTTCCATGAGATTTAAATGTAGCTTTTAACGTAGCACGTGATGTGTGGATTAGGCACATGTCACGGGTTCAAGCCTTGGCGCAGACAAAAGCCTAGTATTTAAGTGGAGAATGTTAGGGCGCATTATCCATCGAATCTCAAATTGTGTGCCACTAGCCCTCGGGGATTTCTCGGCTATAAAACAAGAGTTTTCAATTTAGCTTTACTGGTACGTAACCTAACTTCTTTTCCATACAACTAATGTTGACGTGAGATAACTATGCGTGGAATTTGTTCGCTACATCCAAAAGAATCAAGAGGCATTACTACGTATTGTGTTAGTTTGGTAGTTAAATAGTAGTAAATAATCCTAATCCCATATGTATTAGGAGTAGGACATGTATTATATATATATGTAGGGCTCATTATATCATTGTCAAGATATGTGAATAATATATTTTCCCGTGCATTCTCACATGGTATTAGAGCCGTGGTGGTGAGACACATCCGGGAACTAGAATATAGAGCAGAAGTCAACGTGCCTCAATTTTCCGGCAACTTTTTCAAGGCTGTTTGCGTTATCTCTCTCTCCGTAAGTGTTGTGCAAAATCCAACACTACCACAAGATCCGTCATCGTCCGGCGACCAAACACAGTGAACATCTCCGGCAGAACCCTCCTCACGCGCCGTCAGAAGCTAGGGTTCCGGCGAGTGCATGAGCTCACGTGCCGGCGAGTACGAACACTTCCGGCCATTTTTTAAAGACGTTTCTTCAGATCAGTTGGGTCGTCTACTAATTCCGACCTTACCCATATTGTTTTCGTTTGATTTTGACAACTTTGAGTTTTTCCGGCGACTACACTATTTTTTTGTCGGCAGCTATAGTAATTTTCCGGCAAAAACAGTGTCTCCTTAGTCTGTTTCAGGGAGTTTTCAAGTGATTCTTTTTGTTTTTTGGTAATAATTTTATAGACCTCTCTTCAATCCAACGATGTCTTTGGGAGTTGATGCTTTCGGGTCTAAAAATCCGGGCTCTGGCAGTTCCGGTGTTATAATTACCTCAGAACCTTTAATGGAAAGTTCAAACTATTTAGCTTGGGCTTCGTCTGTCGAGCTGTGGTGTAAAGGTCAAGATGTTCAAGATCATTTAATCAAGAAGTCTAGCGAAGGAGATGAAAAGGCCAAAGCACTTTGAGAGAAGATCGATGCTCAATTATGCAGTATTCTGTGGCGATCTATTGATTCCATGTTGATGCCCTTGTTTCGTCCATTCCAGACATGTTATTTGGTTTGGGAAAAGGCTCGCACTTTATACACTAATGACATATCTCGTTTCTATGATGTGATATCGCGGATGACAAATTTAAAGAAACATGAATTAGATATGTCTACTTACTTGGGACAAGTACAAGCCGTCATGGAGGAATTTGATAAGTTGATGCCAGTTTCTGCTAGTGTTGAAAAGCAGCAAGAGCAACGACAAAAGATGTTTCTAGTTCTTACTCTTGCTAGACGTCCTAATGATCTTGACTCAGTATGCGATCAGATTTTGGCTAGTCCGACTGTCCCCACAGTTGATGAATTATTCTCCCGATTACTTCGCCTTGCTGCAGCACCAAGTCACCCAGTGATCTCATCACAGACACTTGACTCATCTGTTCTTGCATCCCAGTCAGTGGACAATCGGGCATCTCAAACTATGGAGAATAGACGAGGAGGTCATTTTGGAAGATCTATACCCAAGTGCTCTTATTGTCATAAACTTAGACACACTCGTGACGTGTGTTATTCTTTAGACGGTCGTCAGGGATTTTCTTTATCTAAAGGGGAGTATAATGAGTTCCTTCAGTATCGAGCAAGTAAGCAGACATCTCCACAAGTAGCCTCTGTTGCTCAGACTGATACTTCCGTTGCTGGTAATTCTTTTGCTTGTGTTTCCAGTCTAGTACTCTTGGACAATGGGTTGTGGACTCGGCCGCTTCTGATCATATCTTTGGTAATAAATCATTTTTGTCAAATATTGTATATTCACAGTCTCTTCCCACTATTACTTTAGCCAATGGGTCTCAAACTAAAGCAAAAGGAGTTGGACAAGCGAATCCCCTACCCCCGTCACTCTAGATTCCGTTCTTTATGTCCCTGACTGTCCTTTTAATCTTGCATCTGTTAGTCGTTTGACTCGTGCCCTTCATTGTGGTATATATTTTTGATGATTCTTTTATTATGCAGGACCGCAGTACGGGACAGACGATTGGAACAGGACTTGAATCAGAAGGCCTTTACTACCTTAACTCACTCAATTCCTCCGAGGCATGTCTAGTTACAGATCCTCCGGGCCTAATTCACAGACGTTTAGGACATCCAAGCTTCAGAAGATGGTGCCTAGTTTGTCTAGTTTATCTACATTAGATTGTCATGTTAGCTCGGCAAACACACCCGAGCCTCCTTTCCTCGTAGTATTAAGAGTCATGCAGAGTCTGTTTTTTCTTTAGTTCATTATGATATATGGGGTCCTAGTAGAGTCAGTTCAACCTTGAGATTTCGTTATTTTGTTAGTTTCATTGATGATCATTCAAGATGTACTTGGATTTTCTTAATGAAAGATCGTTCGGAGTTGTTTTCTATATTCCAGAATTTTTGTGCTGAAATCAAAAAATCAATTTGGTGTTTCTATTCGCACTTTTCACAATGATAATGCCTTAGAATATTTATCCTCTCAATTTCAGCAGTTTATGACTTTTCAAGGAATTATTCATCAGACCTCTTGTCCTTATACCCCTTAGCTAATTGGGGTTGCAGAGAAAGAATAGGCACATCATTGAGACTGCTCGCACACTTCTCATTGAGTCTCATGTCCGGTTGCGTTTTTGGGGCGATGCAATTCTCACAGCTTGTTATTTGGTTAATCGGATGCCTTCATCTCCTATCCAGAATCAGATTCCGTATTCAATATTGTTTCCCCAGTCACCCTTATATTCTCTTCCCCCTCGTGTTTTTGGGAGCACTTGTTTCGTTCTTAACCTAGCCCTTGGGAAAGATAAGTTAGCTCCTCGTGCCCTCAAGTGTGTCTTCCTTGGTTATTCTCGTGTTAAGAAGGGATATCGTTGTTACTCACTTGATCCTCGTAGGTACCTTATGTCATCTAACGTCACATTTTTTGAGTCTAAACCGTTCTTTACCTCTTCTGACCACCATATCTGAGATCTTACCTATACCGGCCTTTAAGGAGTTTACTATAGCTCCTCCTTCACCTTCCGCCACAGAAGTCTTAACCATTCCAACTGTTGGGGTGTTCTAGTGTGGCTCCTCCTAGATCCCCAGCCACAGGAACACCACTCTTGACTTATCATCGTCGTCCGCACCCAGCATCAAGCCCAACTGATTCACGTCCTGCACCTGACCCAACTGTTGGGGTGTCTAGTGTGGCTCCTCCTAGATCCCTAGCCACAGGAACACCATTCTTGACTTATCATCGTCGTCCGCACCCAGCATCAGGCCCAACTGATTCACGTCTTGCACCTGACTACCTGACCCTGCTCCTACTACGGACTTGACTCTTCCTAGTACTCCGATTGCACTTCGGAGAGGTATACGGACCACACTTAATCCTAATTCCTATCATATCGGTTTAAGTTATCATCGTCTGTCATCACCCTATTATGCTTTTATATCTTCTTTGTCCTCTGTTTCCATCCCCAAGTCTACAGGTGAAGCATTGTCTCATCCAGGATGGCGATATGCTATGACTGACGAGATGTCTGCTTTACATATGAGTGGTACTTGGGAGCTCGTTCCTCTTCCTTCAGGTAAATCTACTGTTGGTTGTCGCTGCTGGGTGTATGCAATCAAGGTTGGTTTGGATGGCAAGATTGATCGACTTAAGGCCCGTCTTGTTGCCAAGGGATATACTCAGATATTTGGGCTCGATTACAGTGATACCTTCTCTCCCGTGGCTAAGGTAGCATCAGTCCGCCTTTTTCAATCCATGGCTGATGTTTGTCATTGGCCTCTCTATCAGCTGGACATTAAGAATGCTTTTTTACAGGTGACCTTGAGGATGAAGTTTATATGGAGCAACCACCTGGGTTTGTTGCTCAGGGGGAGTCTCGTGGCCTTGTATGTCGCTTGCGCCAGTCACTTTATGGTCTAAAGCAGTCTCCTCGAGACTGGTTTGGTAAGTTCAGCACAGTGATTCAGGAGTTTGGCATGACTCGGAGTGAAGCTGATCACTTTGTGTTTTATCGGCATTCTGCTTCGAGTCTTTGTATTTATCTGGTGGTCTATGTTGATGATATTGTTATTACCGGCAATGATCAGGATGGTATTACTAAATTGAAGCAACACCTCTCTCAACACTTTCAGACTAGTATTGAGGCCGCTCAGTCTAGCTCAGGTATTGTGATATCACAACGGAAGTATGCCTTAGACATTCTTGAGAAGACAAAAATTACAGGTTGTAGACTGATTGACACTCCGATGGATCCGAATTCTAAAATTTTGCCAGGACAGGGGAGGCCCTTAGCGATCCTGCAAGATATAGGCGGCTGGTTGGTAAATTAAATTATCTTACAGTGACTAGACCTGACATTTCTTTTCCTGTGAGTGTTGTAAGTCAGTTCATGGATTCTCCCTGTGATAGTCATTGGGATGCAGTTGTCCGCATTCTTCGGTATATAAAATCGGCTCCAGGCAAAGGGTTATTGTTTGAGGATCGAGGTCATGAACAGATCGTTGGATACTCAGATGCTAATTGGGCAAGATCCCTTTTGACAGACGCTCTACGTCTGGATATTGTGTTTTAGTAGGAGGCAATTTGGTGTCTTGGAAGAGCAAGAAACAAAATGTAGTTGCTCGATCTAGTGCAGAAGCAGAATATCGAGTAATGACTATGGCAACATGTGAGCTAATTTGGATCAAACAATTGCGAAAGAATTACAAGAAAATACATGTGACTTCACACATAACAAAAAATAGCCCATGTTTTTAAGTTTTACCCAACCTAGCCCATATTGTACATATTTTGAAAGCACTAGCAAATTCAAAACATGTGTTCTTACAATCGTTGTTTCTAAAAACTATGGAGTTAACATTGTGTTCTCACAACCAGTGCTTTCACTCTCTTCTTCTTACGTATGCTTCAAGAGGCCGTATATTTCTGCTTCTCCCCATGTGTCACTTGGTTGCAATGTAAGAAAATTGAAGAGTAGAAGTCCACCATTGAAGGCCATTCAAAGCTTTGCTTTCGAAATAGGATTTTTTCAATTTTATTATTTGTTTGGATTGGGTGGTGTTCCAATTGATTGAAAATATCAAAAGGAGTTCAAAATTTAAATTTGAAGTGATTTGGAGTAGATTTTAGCAAGATTTGAGCTAAATTTCAGAAAAAACGCAATGAAGAAGACGAAGTCAGTTTTTTGTATAATTATGTATAATATTGTATAATAGTGTATATGAGTGTATAACATATCTTATACACTTTTATACACCTTTATACAAGCGTCTATAGACGAACTTCTTCCACGATTTTCAGTTTCAATTCTTGTTCAAAACCAGTCCAAATCTCCATTAAATGACTTCAAATTTTATATACAACCTCCTTATACTATTTCTAACAAGTCTAAATAACACCCACTCCAAATTTCTCACAAAATCAAATTCGGAATTTTAACCCACATATTTAAAAGCTTGTTAAAAATCTAATTTTCACCACCCAAATGGATTTGGTTTGTTGAACTAATATTTGAGTCACAGTTACTGATTCGAAAATTAACTTAAAAGCTTTAGCAATCTTTTTTTAAAAATTAAATAGTTATTTCGAGAACCTGTTGGAGTTGGATGTTGAATTTTAGCCTATTATTTTTGGACTAGTTGGCTGTAAATTAAAATATAAGCTATAAAATTGAAAAGTAGGGAGCCCAATTGTTATTATGCGAAATTTTCTCAACAATTGCTCAAGGAGTTGAAATTTGGTGACATCAGCCAGATGGAAGTTGTGTACGATAATCAAGATACCCTTCATATTGCATCAAATCTGGTGTTCTATGAGAGGACTAAACACATTGAGATTGATTGTCACTTTGTCAGAGAAAAGATATTCTTAGGAGATATTGCTATAAAATTTGTGAAGTCGAATGATCAGCTTGCTGATATTTTCACCAAGTCTCTCACCGGTCCTCGTATAATTATATATATTTATATGCACCAGCTTGATTGGGGGTGTTAGTTTGGTAGTTAAATAGTGGTAAATAACTGTAATCCCATATGTATTAGGAGTAAGACATGTATTATATATATATATATATATATATATATATATATGGCTCATTGTATCATTGTCAAGATATGTGAATAATATATTTTTCCGTGCATTCTCACAGTAAATAAAGCACGTGGACTGCCTAATAAAGACTTGTGAGGAAAATGACATTCCTTTTCTGGTATTGTCTTTAGAGTAGAGCAAATAGTCATACGATTAAGATATAGTTCCTTTAAATCAAGATTTTAATATTGCAAAGTTTTTATACATTTTAAGTCACATGCTTTTTATCGTATCCTTGATCCTCTGTCAATATTTTGTTCACTTCCTTGTATTCGATGCTTTTGAACATTTGACACATCAAAATATAAATTTACTTCCAACACTCGAAACGTTTGACATATTAGACATTAGAGATATGATGCTAGGATGGAAGGTCAAATGGACGAGTTGGATAAGGAGATCACTCATATAGACAATATGGTAAGAAGAGAACCACAAAGCGTTTCGAAGGAATTGAAAATACTGTCATACAACTCAGTGGAATCTTCTTATTTTTATTTTTCCTTTTTTAACATATTGGAGTGCACGTGATTTTGAAGATTGATGCTCTTGGCAGAGAATTTGTTATTTGCATAATTTTTTTGTGAAGCTAGTGGAGAGCACAGACGAGGAGAAGAGGACGAATCAGAAGTGTTATAAGAAAGCAAAGAAAGAGACGGAGTTAGCGGTTATGGCGGCCAAGACTACTGCGTTTGGACGTCTGTATGAGGAACTTGGGTACAAAGGCAGGGACTAGAAGCTGTAGAGGTTGGCCAAGGTGAGGGAGAGGAATGCTCGTGACGGACCAATTGAAGTGCATCAAAGACGAGGACAACAAAGTATTTATGGAAGAGGCACATATCAAACGAAGATAACGGACATACTTCCATGAACTATTGAATGAGGAGGGGGTCCGCGTGAATTTGGATATTGTAGGCATATTAAGGTTGAGGAGGTTGAGGGGGCGATGCATAAGATGAGCAGGGGTAGCGCGACTGGGCCATACAAAATCCTGATGAAATTTTGGAAGAACGCGGGCTGGGCATGCTTGGAGTGGCTTACTAAGTTGTTTAATGTCATTTTTAGGACAAAAAAAGATGCCCGAAAAATCGAGGTGAAGTACGAAAATTCCATTGTACAAAAACAAGGACAACATCCAAAATTGCTACAATTATAGGGGTATCAAGCCGTTGAGTCATATTATGATATTTGGGAGAGGGTGGAAGTCAGGGTGAGGAGTGTGTCTATTTCCGAGAACCAGTTCGAGTTCATGCCACGGTGATCGACTACGAATGCTATCCATATGCTGAGGATATTAGTGGAGCAGTATGGGTAGAGTAAGAAAGACTTGCATATTGTGTTCATTAACCTAGAAAATTTGTACTATAAAGTTCCGGGGAGGTTTTGTGGAGATGTTTAGAGGTTAGCGGTATTCCGATAGTGTACACTAGGGTGATTAAGGACTTGTACGATGGTGCTAACACCCCGGTGAGGACTATGGGAGGTGACTCAGAACACTTCCCAGTTATGATGGGGTTGTACCAGGGATCGACTCTTAGCCTGTTTTTATTTGTCTTAGCGATGGATGTGTTGACACGACACATTCAAGGGAGATGCCATAGTGCATGTTATTTGCAGATGACATAGTGCTGTTTGATAAAAGCAAGACAGGGTTACCGCAAGGCTGGAGGTTTAGAGACAGACCCTGGAGTCTAAAGGTTTCAAGTTGAGCAGGACCAAAACAGAATACTTGAAGTGCAAGTTCAGTGACAGGACTCAATGCAACGAACGTGGATGTGAAGCTTGATACTCAAGTCATCCCAAAAGAGGTAGTTTTAAGTATCTCGGGTTTATAATCCAAGGTAATAGAGAGATTAACAAGGATGTCACACATCGTATTGGAGCGGGGTGGATGAAATAGAGGCTCACATCCGGTGTTTTATGTGATAAGAATGTGTCACCAGTACTTAAGAGTAAGTTCTACGGAGTGGTGGTTAGACCAACGATACTGTATGGGGCTGAGTGTTGGCCAATTAAGAACTCCATATGTTCAAAAGATGAAAGTAGCAGAAATGAAGGTGCTAAGATGGATGTGTGAGAAGAGATTAGATTAGAAATGAAGTTATTTGGGACAAAGTTGGAGTGCCATCAGTGGAGGACAAGATGCGGGAGTCAAGGTTGTGATGGTTCGGGCACGTCATGAGGAGAAGCACATATGCTCCTGTTAGGAGGGGTGAAAGGTTGGTCATGGCAGGTCTGAAAAGAGGTAGAGGTAGGCCTAAGAAGTACTAGGAGAGGTGATTAGGTAGGACATGCCGCTGCTTCAGCTTACTGAGGACATGACCTTTGATAGGAGGGTGTGAAGATTGAGAATTAGGGTAGAAGATTAGTAGGTAGTTGAGAGTTTCCCCCTCTTTAACATGTATTAGTAGTACTCTTTTATTTTCATATTCTTATATCCCTATTACGTCCTGTGATCTTGTGCGCTTCAGTTATCTTATTTTCCTGTTACTATTTGGTACTACTTCTTTTTCTTCTTCTTCTTCCTTCTCTTCTTTTTTCTTTTTTCTTCTTCTTCCTTTTTCAGTTTTTCTTGAGCCGAGGATCTATCGGAAACAACCTCTCTACCTTCACTTAATAGGGATAAGGTTTGGTACACACTACCTTCCCCAGCCCCCACTTGTGGGATTATATTGGGTTTGTCGTTGTTGTTGTTGTTGTGCTTGTGCAGGAAAAACCAATAAATTGTTGACTTCATAAATCAGTCAAAAAATATGATGTTTTCGGAAGTGGTGGTGGTTGTTATTGTGCTATTTCAGTAAAGATATATATACGACATTGACTTCAAAAAAGAGAAATTTGCTGAATTATTGGTATTAGCTTTTCCGTGGATAAGTCCTTATTTTTGAAGAGGTAGATATGATGGAAGTGTTGCCCTGGTATGATTTTAGGAAACTAAAACTTGAAATTCCACAAACTATTGCTACTATTTGATGGTTGAGCGGCTCAATTATGCACCTCGCTGGCATGTTCTTGGTTTCAAGTCAGTTTCAGTTGCTACTGACGGAGTTGCCATCTCTCTAGAATAGCATATTTTCTTGCAACTACTTTTCTGTTATCATACATGATGAGCGGAGCTCCTTTTCTGATTTATAATAGTGAAGTAAAGATACGAGTTCTCGATATTAAGAAAACAAGTTAATCCTTCTGGTGATGTTTCTTATAAGTTTTTTGCTGACCTAGAAGAAAATAAAGATTACAATGAAACAAAGAAGATATATCTTGGCTTGTCTTCTAGGGAGTTTGGTTGAGGCATAGGATAACAATATGGTCATTCCAGGTTCAAAATCCGCTACTACACTTACTGGGAGCCAATCTGCTGTAGTCATTATTGGCAGGTCTTTGTTACGTGTGCTTATATTGCAGGTTGTCTAGGTTGATTAGATTAGGTGCATGCTCACACACCAATTTTGAAACATAAACATGACAAAGTCACAAGCAGTGGGATGTACATTTTTTTCTTATCTGAAGATGGTTATTTGATGAACTTTTGTGACATTTGAGCATATGTTGGTCTCTTATTTTTTCAAAACTTCTACATTTTTTGGAGCAAAGTGTTTTTAGACTGTACTGTCTGTTGAACTGAAGCTTTCAGAGTGCATTTTACACATTTGCATCTTCATCTATTTCTTAATTTTCTTGTGTATTCTCACTAGTTTCCTCTGGTGATGTCCAACTGAAGATAAATTCTTGTGAATCTATTCTGGTCCAAGTGTCCAGTAAAGTAATGAAATCCTAATCTGCTCTTGTTACTTGGCTAGGTACGCAACTGCAAGTGCGCGATCTGATGGTCTTCTTCTGCTTTGTGGAGGGAGGGATGCCAATAGTGTGGTGAGCGAAGCATGCTTTCTGATGCAATAAGAAAAAATGATGGATTTTATACGGATTTACTTGTTCCCTTGGTTTTTGTCATTAGCATTTTTACTTGCACGTAGAAGTTAGAAGGATATCTCTGCTAGAACGATTGTTCTCTTTCTAGAACAAATCATGCTTTCTTTGTCTCAGCTCTATCTCCTTCTCTGACTCTTTATTTTGATTTCCTCACATAGAGTCATTCTCTTATTTTATTATGTGAGTCATACCTCTTCTAAAAAAATTTACTGCTAGGGAAGGGACTCTTTTATTCATTTACTTGTCTTTTCGGCATCCTAATATGTGAGACAAACTACCTCATCAGTCAAGTGCATGCAAATTGCGTTTCTATTGATAGGTTGCATTGAGAGTCGAATTTGAAAAAATTGCTTAGGCAAGGACACCTTTGTTTACTTAATGTCCGTAACCATTTTATGTGAACATCCTCTGTTTCTCTGCCCCAAATTTGGCTCATCTGTTTGGAGGTGCTTCACTTTTCCCATTTCATGTACCTACTTAGTGGTTAATCGCTTTAATGGATAAACTTGGGTGGAGCTCTTTATCTTTCCCTTTTTTGTTAAATATACTCCTTTATTATTTCTATGGAGAACGGTGCGTTTCTTATTACCTCACTTTTTTGTCATGTCCTCTCACCTTTCTAGCTTTGCCTCACGTCTCATGATTGCACTCTGCAGATCTCTCTAATCTCTAGCCTTCTTGATCCCTACCTTGGTTGTATTCCCTTGCATTGCCACCTTGCTCGCCCATCTGCCAACCTCTGCTGGGAAACCGTTTTCCCAGTGCCAGCCTTCCCCTCCCCCTTCCCTTCTCTGGTACCTAACACAATCCTTATTCGGTGATCCCTGCAACCTTCTGCTTGGTGATACCTTATTAGTCTGCAGCCCCTCTACTTTGCCGCTTTGACTTATGTTTGGTAGAACCTAGCCTTACATTTGCGGAAAAGTTCATTGCCAAAAAACTGATCCCCACCCAAGAACCTTGTGAAAGAAGAAGAAGATTTGATCTATTCACAATTGGCTGTATGTGCAGTAAAATCTAAGGACATAGTAAAACGAAATTGTCAGAGTACAAAACTTTGTTTCCCACAATGCCTGCTCAACGAAATGTTTGATTGTGTTATAGCCTTTAATGTTGCGGAAGATGTGACTTCTTCTCATACTTCAGAAATATCCATTGGTGGATTTGTTTATTGAAGAGAAAGCTGATTTTCATCTAGAGCAGTCTGTTTTATTGGTTGTAAGTATTTTTGTTGTCTCTTTCTGGTTTATAAAAGGCATAAGAGTGCTGTGAGAATGCACGGGAGAAAAATCTATTATCAACAATGATACAATAAGCCCTATATATAATACATATTCTACTCCTACTACATATGGGACTAGTACATATTCTACTCCTACTACATATCGTACTTGGACTATTTACACATAACTATCTAACACCCCCTCTCAAGCCGGTGCATACAAATCATATGTACCGAGCTTGTTACATATGTAACTAATACGAGGACCGGTGAGGTACTTGGTGAAAATATCTGCAAGATGATCATTCGACATACAAGGCCACTAGACTCCCTCTGAGCAACAAAACCAGGTGGTTACTGATAAATTGAAGTTGGCTGAAAGGTCGCCGGAAAAATCTTAAAATAGCGAGACTAAGCCGAATTTCAAACTATAAAGTTTTAAAACACCAGAAACAGAAACTTTTTTTTGGAAATTACTGTTCACATCGTGAAATCAATGTTCGCGTCGGTAAAAGTGCAGCGTTCACGCCAGAAAAAATAAAAGTTGTCCTAAAGAAGTTTTATCAAAAAGTGATCAGAATGGCTCACATGCGTCGGAAAAGTTATTGTAGCTCGCCGGAACCCTAGTTATGGCGGCGTGTGGAGACCTATGTTGCGCGGACTCTCCAAAATGCTGCCGCACCCGTGTCGGATCCTCCAAAAATACACTACTTTTGGAGGATCTGACACGCAGCCAGCGACATTTTCGGAGAGTCCGAGCAACATAGGTGGAGGCGCATGAGGGACTTTCTGCCGGAGTGATTGACTGGGGTTTTGTCCCCTGACTTCTCCGAACAAGATGGTAGTGTTGGTTTTCGCACAACAATTACCGATGAGGAGATAACGCAAATTAATCTTGAGTCATCAACCAGAAAGACGCACGGTGACTGACTTTTCTGTTCCAATGGGACTGGAATTTCTGGGGTTTGGTCGCACATGGGCTTTAGATCTGATGGTGGTACTGGTATATGCACAGTACTACTGTAGCAGTGATGAACACTGAGAACAAGAGAAAGTTGCCGGAAAATTGCACGGCGATGAGATCTTTCTTCCCGGATGTCGCTGGAATGGCGCACAACGATAATTTTCTCACTGAAGCTCTGATACCATGTGAGAATGCACGGGAGAAAAATCTATTATCAACAGTGATACAATAAGCTCTATATATAATACATATTCTACTCCTATTACATATGGAACTAGTACATATTCTACTCCTACTACATATCGGACTAGGACTATTTACACATAACTATCTAACAAGTGCAACGCTAGTTAAGAAAGGGGAGAGAGGACCAAAAAGAGGGTTATGTGGTCCATAAAATAAGGGGAAGTGTACTAGTAACTAGAGGAGTGTAAAGTCCTACCTTAGTCCCTAAATGCTTTGCCAACAACTTATGATCGAAATCTCATATCATTTTGACCTTTTGTTTTATTTGTTTTTCAGTAGGTTATGATGTTTGCCTCCTCAAAGTACATTTCTAAAGACATTTCCTCTAACTTAAGGTTTATTTAGCAAAGCCTTTTTTTCGCTATAAAATTAAGGACATAAGAGTGAAAAGAGAGATTTCCATGATTTGTATTTTCTGAAGTTTGTGTTGAGCGTTGTAATTTGATGTGATATCTTGTTAACATATCATCTTTTAGATACTTCCAACTATTGTTTCTGTACTCTTTCGCTAACTCACTTAAAAATAACAGACTTAGCAACTATCTTTTCTGGATTTCTATGCCCAAGAAACTGTCAGTGAAAGATGATGCTGTGTTGAGCTTCATCCACTTAAACATAGCAATAACAATTTGAGTGGTGGAGTGGATTGGTGATTTGAGATTAATGAACAATGGACGTCTGGGGCTTGAGGTTAAGGAAATATATGCAGCATGGTTTGATGGTACTTCAGAAAACCGTATTTTCAACTTCCACCATGTGATTGGTTTAGTTGGATACTCAAAAGGTTATGGGGATTATAGTGCAATGATGCAGGGCAGAAATTTTTTTTACTGACTATATGAGTACGTATATGGGGTTGCATAAGTGTCCAGTGCAGTGTTTGGTTTTTGGTATTCTTTAGAGCCATAAAGTATCCACACCTATACTACACCTGTTTGACATGGGTTCGTCAAAACAGATTTGAAGATCCATGTAACATAAGTGATGAACTCAAGAGTTCTGTTTTTTTATTGCTCTTTCATCTTCTTTTGGTATAATTGTTAATTGGATGGGGCCCTGAGCTTTTAAATTGTTACTTCCTCGTATGCTCTTGCGCTCATTGGTTGATTGTACCTGTACTTACTTTTCCCACTGCTTTGTTCATCCACAGCCACTGGCCAGCGCATATGGACTAGCCAAGCATAGAGATGGGCGCTGGGAATGGGCCATTGCTCCTGGTGTGTCACCATCCTCTAGATATCAACATGCTGCTGTACGTGTTTGTTTCATTCATTTGATTAACTGCATACTTTCACATGGATACGGTATTTATCAATTATGTTCTGATATTATAGGTTTTTGTTAATGCTCGGCTCCATGTATCTGGAGGGGCACTTGGCGGTGGACGCATGGTGGAGGATTCATCTAGTATAGCAGGTATTTTTTGCTTTTGGTCGATACATAGTAGAGATAACACTTTTTGCACTGTTATGTTCATCCCTCACTATCATGGTTCTTTACCCCTTTTGGCAGTTCTTGATACTGCCGCTGGAGTGTGGTGTGACACGAATTCTGTTGTCACTAGTCCTAGAACTGGCAGATACAGTGCAGACGCAGCTGGGGGAGATGCTGCAGTTGAATTGACCAGACGTTGTAGACATGCGGCTGCTGCTGTTGGTGACTTGATATTTATTTATGGTGGTCTGCGTGGTGGTAAGACTATAAGATGGACATCAATCAATGTTCTTATATGTGCTTTCAAGTTTGATTTCAGATGACAATCATTCTTACTTTTTCTTGGAATAGTAAAGTAACTAGCTGGCCAGAACTGTGAAAAAAGAAATTTTAAAGTAACTAAAAGTATCTTCTATTTTCTTTCTTCGGCTCCAGGGCTGGTTCAGGATGTGCTATGGTTTAGGCATTCATAAGTGGTCTTCACTAGCTGAATCCCGTTCTCTAGTGTGCATACAGCCTGTTAGAATAAAGGTTTTCATGCCGCACACTCATGCTGGTTCCTGTGTCTTTCATCGGTGTAACGCTTATCGCCTTATCTTGCCACTGGTGCATAGCAAGTTATCTGACTCAGTAATTAGATATCACTGAAAAATAAACTCATATCGTCACTTTTCAAGTACTGTATTATTATTATTATACCTTTCTTGGCCTTTTGGCCAAGATCAAGTGCTGAATTAATAGAGGGCATGTTTCCAGTCAAGTGTAAAAGGGTTTCATTCAAGAGTTTTAGAACTGGTCCACTTTAGCTGTAATGATGTGGTGCTACTCATACTGATAAGTCATGTTTGCACGTAGATGAACAACTTTCTCTGCTCAAAAAAATTTAATAACTGCACTGAGGCCAGACAAGAGAGGATAGTTCAATTGGCAAAGGTTGAGGGACTTGTGTCATAGGTCATAGGTTCGAGCCTTGCGCCAAGCGAACTAACCCATCATCCCCGAGTCTTGAATGCTGCAGTTGGCCCAGAGGGTCGGCTCAAAATGGATTTTTCGGTCATATAAAAAAGAGAGGATTGCTCAAGTGGAAAGCACCCTCCACTTCCAACATTTACGGTTGTGGGTTTGAGTCACCATGTTACTCTGTCAGATGTGAAAATCATACAGGCTCAATTGTATCTGTTGCATGTTTCCAACTGTAAGGAAAAAAAAAGTGTAATGAAAGAGCCTTGGGAGAAGTTATTCAGATCACCTCCTGGTTCCTGCAACAAGTTTAGTCCTGCTGTGTTTTGTCGCAGGGGTATTGCTAGATGACTTGCTTGTTGCCGAAGACTTGGCCGCTGCTGAAACAACTAGTGCAGCTTCACATGCAGCTGCTGCTGCTGCTGGGAGGATAGCAGGAAGGTATGGGTTTGGTGATGAAAGAACAAGGCAAACAGACCCCGAGGTAGTTAATGACGGCTCAGTTGTACTGGGAACTCCTGTTGCACCCCCTATAAATGGTGATATGTATTCTGATATAAGCACTGAAAATGCGACGCTTCAAGGATCTCGGTGAGTTTGCAGTTGCATAGGAACAACAGCATCTGCTATCTGTTTTATGTTAATTGTATGATTGTTTCTAAAGATCTATCTTGTGGTTTGTTTTACAGGAGACTCATCAAAGGTGTTGAATATCTAGTGGAGGCTTCTGCCGCAGAAGCTGAGGCTATTACTGCCACCCTAGCAGCTGCAAAAGCTCGACAACAAGGTAATGGAGAAGTTGAACTTCCAGATAGGGATCGTGGAGCAGAGGCAACACCAAGTGGAAAACAGGCCCCTTCTTTGATCAAGCCCGATTCTGTCTTATCAAATAATTCTGCCCCAGCTGGAGTCCGGCTACATCACCGTGCTGTCTGTGCTCAAATCCTTAATGCTATGTTAGTTTTGGTGCTCATAAGGTTGACTAATGATGTGCCTTAATGCATTGAAGGTGGTTGTAGCTGCAGAGACTGGTGGAGCTCTTGGTGGCATGGTACGCCAGCTTTCAATTGATCAGTTTGAAAATGAAGGCAGGCGAGTCAGTTATGGAACACCAGAAAATGCAACAGCTGCAAGAAAACTATTGGATCGTCAAATGTCCATCAACAGTGTTCCCAAAAAGGTAATGATTCGTCTCTAGACGCATCGCCTGATTACATGCCACAATGTGGCTTACCATTATTCGTCTGATGTGTTATTCATGCAAGTAAAAAGGGTAAACTGCTTGCAGTTAGTGCATAACTTTTTCTACATAAGTTGCTGCGTTGTTCAGATCCAGTGTATTTTGCTCTTGCCTCTTTTTCTTTGGGTGTAGTTGTCTGAAGGACCATCTGTAACAACTAACAGCTAGATATCGAAATGGCCCATTTGGTAGCACAAAAGTAAACACNCCCCAAAAAAAAAAAAAAACGCACACACAGCATAGCTCTATAGCAGGAGGAAGAGGTGACTGTCGTAATGCACAAATTTGGAGGAATGTCTATTTTTCATTTATTTATTAGTTTTTTTTTCCCTGGAGAAACGCAGCTAGCAAATAGAGGTTAGAGTTAAAAATGAAAAATGCATCTGGTGGAAGGGTTTATGTGGTTATTTAATGCAAAATCTGAAACTAATGTCAGACTGCTCATGTCTTACTCCTATCATTTTAATTTCTTCTTAAAGAATTTAACTGTATTTTGCCTCTGGTGAAAAGCAGTGTTCTACCAATTCCTTGCCTCAAGTTAACAATTACTTTAGTGTCTAGTAGGATTGGATTTTGAAAATATGATAGGTCATATTGTACGCGTCTCATCTTTGAGTCGGAGAGCAGAAAAAAGGAGAGGAGTGTCTTGAAGATACCACAGTTACTTTTCTTTCATCTTTCAGGACTGTCAAACCTCCTTCAAAAGGATTGAAACACATCAAAATTGTACCTTCCAGACTTAATAATAGAAGGATTGGGCAAAAATATGCTAGGTTAGCTAGGTCTTTAACAATATGCTTTTCATTGAAGAATGTGAATTCGCTCACCATCACTGATCGTATTGTCAGCTCTTTTCGTTGATTGAAGGTTTCATTTTTTCATTAGATCTCCCAGCCAACAACCTAACCTAGGTTTGCAATGACCTTGGTTGCATCGAAATTCCTATTTAATGTTCCATTTGGGCTGGAAAGAAAAAGATTTGCTGATCGCTAAGTGAGGATGCTTCCTTCAGCATGAGCTAACCCTTTCAGAAAAGGTTAAGAATGGGCGCAACTATTAGAGCCGGAATTCATCCAGGTTCGATTAATCATAAAGTGGGGAAAGAAGAAAAATCCAAAAAGAAGTTTAGAAGCAGCAAATTGAAACTTTTGTTGCTTCTTCTACGGAATTTGGTTCCAACCATAGAAGTGAGTATAACTCTTGGTCTCTAAGAAGTTGAATGAAGAACTGGAGAGTAAAAAGTGTGTCATAGTACTTTGAAGGGAAGAAAGAGAGGGAGAATAATATTTTATTTCCTTGTTTGTGTCTTGTGGCCTTGTAGGGGTGAGTTCAGAGGTTTTTTTTTCTTTTTCTTTTTTTTTTTGGTTTGGAGGGGGGGTTGGACCAGAAATGGGGTTGCGATACAATTGAACTGCGTTAATTCAATCAGGGTAACTAGTCCCATAACCATTCTGAATATCAAGCAGAGACTTACCTGTTCTGTACTAAATGTAACTGCCATCATCTTTACAGCTTAAGCTGTTATTTTCATATGAAGACAAATAACTACATTTTGTTAGTTATATCATTTCTTTTCCTTACTGTGTCAGGTGATTGCCCATCTTTTGAAGCCTCGCGGCTGGAAGCCGCCTGTTCGGCGGCAATTTTTCTTGGACTGCAATGAGATGGCTGATCTTTGTGACAGTGCCGAAAGGATATTTGCGAGTGAACCTAGTGTTTTACAGCTTAGGGCTCCTATTAAGATATTTGGTGACCTGCATGGGCAATTTGGGGATCTTATGCGTCTTTTTGATGAGTATGGTTCCCCATCGACTGCTGGGGATATATCGTAAGTGCCTTGACTCAATCTACCTTCTACCTGTTTTATTTTCTGTCCAAGCCATTTGACAGCATAAATTCCTTGGATTGCAGTATTTTTTCGATTTACCCTCTTTTTGTTTTGAATGGATATTTTGATTGAAAATTGCGGGCGTCGCAGTTTCTTGTTGTTGTAAATGTCTGGTGTCTCGGTACGGCTATCAGAATTCTGATACTGATTTAATGGAAAACGGTCATCTTTACCCCTCTGCTTTTGAGAGTTGTCCATATCTACCCTCCATTTGAGTATTCGACTGTGTATAGCCCTACCGTTACACATTTGAACACAAATACCACTCAGCCGTTAAGGAACCCGGACCCATCATTAAAATCAACAAGTGGAGGGCCAATACACATTTTAAAACACCCGGTTCATTTTCCCAAACCCATTATCTGACCCATCTGAAAATCTGTTTTAATTCGTATTGTTCCGACTCAAAATTAGGAATAATAATTATACTTTCTCATCTTGGCTATGTTTCTCCGCCATATACTGTGATTTAGTTCAATGGAACCATTTGATTATAAAATCATGTTGTCTTCAATTGAAGGGAAAAGATGAGACCAATAAACCTCTTGATAAAAGTTATGTAGCATAACCAAATATCCTATGTAGAAGATTATGTAGCCTTTATACATCAAAACTTCTATTCTAAGTGACTTACTTGGTCTCAGGTGAGGCTGTCACAATATTCTCTTGGTGTCTATTTGCTGTCTCTCATGTCCTTCTGACTCCTGCAGACTTGTACCATTTTTTGGATTGATCTATCAGTTAGATCAGTTTGATGTGTCAAGATTCGTTCTTTTAGTTTGATACTAATTTTGGTAAGTGAATACCAGGTATATTGACTACCTATTCTTAGGAGATTATGTTGACAGGGGCCAGCACAGTTTGGAAACGATAACTCTTCTTCTTGCTTTAAAGGTACCTCTTGTGTCTTATTCTTCTTGCTTTAGAGGTACCTCTTATATCTGGATGTTTGCTATGCTTTCAACTTCTTAGTTACTCTGTGATTTTGATGATCATAAATTGATGCTTTAGGTTGAGTATCCCCTCAATGTTCATCTAATTCGTGGGAACCATGAAGCTGCAGATATTAATGCGCTTTTCGGCTTTCGAATTGAGTGCATCGAACGGATGGTATGTTATGATTTACTGGGTGAAGCTTGTCCTTGCCATCCAAGCTGGATACTGATGTCCATTTATGCAACAGGGTGAGCGAGATGGAATTTGGGCATGGCATCGATTTAATAGATTGTTCAACTGGCTTCCTCTGGCAGCATTAATTGAGAAAAAGATAATCTGTATGCATGGTGGTATTGGAAGGTCAATTAATCATGTTGAACAAATAGAAAATATCCAGCGTCCTATCACTATGGATGCTGGCTCAGTTGTTCTTATGGATTTGTTGTGGTTAGTCTCTGTCTTCTCTTGTGCTTCCTTCATTGACTTTAAATACTCATATTTTCTCACATCAGTGTGTTTCTAGGTCTGACCCAACAGAAAATGATAGCGTTGAAGGATTAAGACCAAATGCAAGAGGTCCAGGGTTGGTTACTTTTGGGGTGAGTAATTTTCATTCCGTATTAATTTAGGGAGTTAATTTTCTCTTGATATCTTGTTTCGGGGTAGTGGAAATTTTTGTTTTCTTCCACCTAGTGTCTCTTATTTTTGGGAAGCTGCAACATTCTTATCAGTTAACTGGAGTTACTTAAAAGGGCCCAGTGCAGAAAGATATGATATTTCAAACATAAAGTTAAGATTGCTCCATCTGCCCTCTTTTTCCACTTTGACATTCTATGGGCTGTCATTTTCTTGAGTTTGTTTTGTGCAATTGCAGCCCCTTCCATCTTTGTAACTTGGGCGTTTTTAATTTCTATGTCCAAGCTCTTTTCACTCAAGACAATTGAACTCACAAGTCCTTGAAGTCACTTATCTGTTTTCTGAACTGGAGTTTTGGTACTTCAGTTTATGTGGTGCTTGAATATGAGATATCACTGCTATTCTGTCTCTGGGATGTTTGGTGTGATGTAGTTTCTCTAGCATTTCCTGTCGCACTAATGTAAGCACTTGCATACATGCAGCCTGATCGTGTGATGGAATTCTGCAACAACAATGATCTTCAACTGATAGTCCGGGCGCATGAATGTGTGATGGATGGATTTGAACGATTTGCTCAGGGACATTTAATTACACTTTTCTCAGCCACTAATTACTGTGGTATGATGTTACAAATTTTGGATATTTGGAGGTTTTCTACTTTATATATATGATTTATCTTTATGCAAAATATTTGTTTTCTTTTTTTCCCTTTCTACAGGTACTGCTAATAATGCTGGTGCTATCTTGGTATTGGGTAGAGATCTTGTTGTGGTTCCAAAACTTATTCATCCGCTGCCGCCAGCAACATCTCCTGAAACTTCACCAGAGCGGCATATAGAGGACACTTGGATGCAGGTTTGTTATTTCCAGGTCTTCTTGGACCCACATATTCTCTGCTTTGATGTGTGTCTAATCAGTCTTACAATTGTTGGGACAGGAGCTAAATGCTAACAGACCACCAACACCAACTAGAGGACGTCCTCAAGTTGCCAATGATCGAGGTTCTCTTGCTTGGATTTAGATTATAGTTCGATTATTTTGCTATACTTCCAGGCTCATGCTAACATGTAGGATTTCCAGTGATGTGTACATAGCACGACACCATTCAAAGAGTTCCATGGAGAGTACTTATCCTCTTGAAAATTTGAAGGCTTGAGGCACCTTGGGGATTCTTCCACAGAAAATATGCTTTCAGAGAATCAGATTTAGATATTGGAGGTTGCAGGTGCATGGTCAATTCATCACGATGCAGATCAGTTCGGGGTTTCCAATAGTTGCCTTTTGTACATTGAGCCAGAAGCAGGTAGAAAGATTTTATCATGACGCAGAACCAGTTCCGGGAGTATTTTATTCCTTGTCAAGAGCCAGTTCGGAGTGGGTAATGCTGGGTTTTTATTGTATTCTATTCCTTGTTAATCCTGCATAATTGTTTCCTCGTTTAGGGTGTCATTTTTGTCTACGGTAGAAGAGGACTTGAGTCGTCCCCCCACATATGATTGCTGAGATATATAATCCTGAAGATTGATGTCGTAATTCATGTATCATAGAGGTGGTTGCGTTGTGTAATTGTATTGCTGCCTTGTAAAATGTTACTTCCACGTGAACAAGAAAAAGATGCAAAAAAAATAGCTGGTCATATAGTATTTATCCTTTTCCCTTGAAGAAACTTAGAAACTCAGTTGACAGCATAAGCTTTAGTTCTCTCAATGCATCAAAAGAGGCAGCGAAATGCAATGAGCTTTCGACACTTTCGACATTGACTACGTCTTTGGATTTCTTCGAAACCAATTTACTTTTATCAGTAAAATGTTAGACTATCCTCCATTCTACAGCTTGACAAACTATCGTCAGTAACAGTATCTTGTGTAGTTGTGGAGATTGTGTTGTAATGTGTTATTTAAATACTTACAAGGTACAGTACACATTCACCTTTCATTCGGGTGCGGACATCTTGAGGTTTGCAAGCACCAGTTTTTCTCAACCAACGGCCATTTGAAGTCTTATTTGCCTCCAATATATTCTTGCAAACTTCAACGTGTTGTACTGATGAGAGATTAACAGGATGATAGAGATGTACTTTAGGGGAAAGCCGAATATGGCTTCTTCAGTATATGCACATAACGTAAATAAATGAATACTACTAGTTTCAGATTTTACATACGCAGAGTCATTTACGTGATTGGAGCTACAGAAAACTGAAAATACATCAGATCTGATTCAGTCAGTCCCATGCCATTCATTCTCTCTCACTCACTGCTTTCTAGATGTCACATTAGGACGTCTGATGATCTAATAAGGTAACCAATGCAGAAGAGAATACCAAAAGTTGTCATCTTCCCGGACAGGTCCACATTTGAATGCTAATTGTAATATGCTGCTCAATAATTAGTTTCTCAAAGTATACAACTTTATACAAGCGTGAAGCTTACCGTCAAGAAGCCAGTTCAAGCTTGGATGAGATTAAGGAATAAAAAACTATCAAGTACATGTGTGAACCTCGTTTATCGTTTAACTGGTCTTTGAACGTAAGATTTGTTGGGATCTTCTGTCTTAAGCTTTGGAGGCCGAATCTCTCCTTTCTTAACCTGCAGAAAAGCATGTTGAAAATTCAATTATAAAATGCTCACCGCCCACACCCTATTCTTTATCATATTACAGTAAAGTGGTGGAGCATGTGTTGATTGCAATCTAAGCCAAACTTACCTTCTTCCCGCCCTTCATGAAATCCCTCCAGCTGGACACCTGATGACACAAAGAAGTGGAACTCAGCTATCAGAAAGAAATCTTCCTGTAGATTATATTTCAGAAAACATTTGTGACGACACGTCAAGCATAACCGAGGATACACCATTAATATTATTCTTAAAAATCCTATAAACCTGAAGATCTTTGTGACGACAATAAAGTGAATAGTCCTACTAACAAGAAACAAGCAAGATAAGTAAGTAGTAACTAAGAAGTTAACCTGCAAGTTATATGAAAGAAAAACATACTCCAACCAACATAAAATAAGTATTCCAGCAAGCTAGTTAAAAAGATAACTACAGTCGCGTTGCAGCTATACATAACAGTTATGGACCTAGGCCTTCTCCTTGTCTTAAGTTTATGGTGTGAACACAAGAAATGCCGAGTTAGATGTTACAGAAGATTGGAGCAAATGGAAGGCAGCTTGAAGAAAAACAAAATTATGTCACTTCGGATTATTTGCAAAGAAAGAACTATTTTTCACAATAGTGAGATGAAGTTGACAAGTATAACAACTTATTTTTCGTTCATATTTCGGAGCAAAGAGAGAATCACTTTTTCACATCATAGATTGCAATTGAGCCACAAACTTACATACTTTTGACACCGTCTTTTGTGCTAATAATGTAAGTTATTTGACTTGTTGAAAGAAAAACCAGATCTTATTCAAATGAGTGCCACAAATTGGAAAACCTTTGGCACTACATTTCAAAGCAAAGATGAAAAGTGCAAAAATACTTCATAAATTGGCAGAATATATTGAGATCTCCTTGAACTTGATACTTTTTATTCCGTGTCCACCTGAACTAGTTTTGGTCCTAATTACCCCCTTGAACTTAGCAATTTAATAGCCTTGACGCCCTGGACGCTGATGTAGCAAAAAGCATGAATACACTATCTTTTAGGCACATGGGGGAAGAAAAATAGCAAAATCGGCTTCCAAAGTGGGGTATTTTCCAACTATTAATTGTCACATAATCAAATACAATGATTTATTTGTTTCAACTGCACTTCTCCTTGTTTCTTCTTAATATACATTGCATATTTTATCCCAATTATATTTTGTTTCCTCTTTAGATACAATGGCTATTTGTTCCAACTATGTATATCCTTTTTCCGGGACCAAATTTACAAAACTTAGTTGAAACTCCACTACTTTAGCCAAATAAAAAAGATGGTTTAGCCAAAGTGAGGGAGTTCAAACGATGTATTTTCTAGAGAAAGAAAAAAAATGCATTTCTTCTTTTCATGCAATGACTATTTAAAAAATTGTAGCCAAAATGTTGTTCCAAGTTTTTTACAAATTTGGCCTGAAAAAGATGATCCAAATAATGGGCGGATTTTGCAAATCTCAAAATATATACTTTATTCTAAAAAATGTCATGCAGACAAAAAAGTCCATGTGGCAGCGTATATGTCACACTTCCCTGGGTTGAGATCATCTAGGGGGGTCGAGGATAGTGAAATGTCTCGTTCAGGGGAGTAATTAGGACAATGTAAAGTTCAGGTGTGCACTGAATAAAAGTCATCAAGCTTAGGGGAGTCCCAATCTATTCTACCTCACTCTGATGGAGTATAATAGTGATCCTGTGCAAGTAAATTTAAAAATAAACCATGAAACACTGAGGTACATAATGCAATTGAGAACTAACCCTCTTTTCTCTAGTTCCTTCCCACTGCTCCTCATGCTCACGTTTTCTTTTCCACATCTCCTTTGTTTCTTCCTCATCTTTCTTCAAGCGACCTTCCTCTTCAGATATCTGCATAAAATCCACCAGGAAGCTTAAGTAAAAATTTAGAAAGATGATAAGATAGAGAAAACAGCACCGGAACATACTCTCACTGCCATTTTTCTTCTCCGCCATTCTTGTTCTGTCAATATTTCTCTAACCTTCAACTTCAGCTGCTGCTGAAATTCCTGTGACTGCTCATGTTCTTGGTCATATTTTCCCTGTTTTCACAATCAGGAGGTAAAGAAATAAACCATTTGACAATCAAAAGTTATATAAAGCTACAAAAATTTCTTAAATGCTCTACTGAAACGGGAAACGATGTAAGTTCCCTGGCCACATCATTAAGGTGGAATAAGAGTCGGTAAGAAACAAAACACAAGGAGTCCACCAAGAAGTTACACCAGTAGAAAGGTAGAGAAAAGATTAAGTCCAAACACATCAAGTTACAGAACCAAATCAAGGAGTCGGTGACCTGCACGGTTCAATGTGGTTTTGGTTGTGTATAGATGAACAAGGTGCCATTGTAAGAAATATTTCCAGCTAAATTCAGATGAAGTAGATAAAATCTGAGACAATTGCAGAGTTACCTCAGTAACTAATGACTTCAATTTGCTAGCAGTGTCTTTCTTAAGCTGCTTCTTCCACTTTGATCTTAGTTCTTCTGAGCTCATACACAAAAAGGGGAAAACAAGTAACTTCCAGTGTAAGGAGACAAAAAAATAACAGAGACAGAGAAACGAGAAGAATAATTCGTATACTAGCTCCATGATGGGAATGCAAAACAGTCTCCATTTATCCATGTTGAGTTACAGAAGAAGACTTCCAAAAGCAAAACCGACAATCCACTTGCCCCCTATTGATCATCATTATGCACATATAAGTACAGAAAATCTTACGTCTGAACATCATTTTAACAAAAAGTTGTGCAAGCTGATTTGATTGGATAGTTGTAGTTTTTAGAGTATTTATGTGTGTTTTCTGTGAGTGAAAGAAGATCTTTAAGGTGAATATCAGCTGCTGGGCACTTCTTTAATCTTTAACCAAAATTTCAACTTTTTGCAAAAAAATTCAAAATTTTGAAACGAACCCTATTTCGCTAAAAATAACAACAGTTTTTTTCCAAAAAGAAAACAGTCACGAACAAATGCTGACACAGTTTTGTGGAACTCAGACCACTGAAGAGTTGCAGGACCTGTTCTAAAGTTCCATCAGAAATACAGTAAAATGTGAATGCAGTCTATCCACGCAAAAAGGACACAAAAGGAATAGCGAAGTGATGGTGGACCTTTTGCCGCATTAACTTGGTTCAGAATGTAATCCCTCTCCTGTGGATCAAGCAATAACTGTTGCGCTTTAGCTAAGGCTGCATAGAACATGAGAAAGAATTGCATAAAAGAATTCATAAGCAGGAAGGGATAGATATAAAACAGCTAGTTCATACTGAGCAGTAAAATGATAAATCAAACCAAATCATCCTACAATAAGACTACAAGTAAGCCTGTATTTTTTGAAATTCAAGAAAAGCTTAAACTCTTTTGAAGCTCTCGCCATTGCTTCTTCTGATTCTTTTGACTCAACATCTATGATATCTCTCCTGAAAGTGCATTCTTTTGATAGTCCTTAAAGATTGTGACCATAGAATATTGATTCCTTTTTTTAGAAAAAGAAGGGAAAACAACACACAGAATAACTGATTCCAGCACTAAACCATTTCATTTTACCATGACAAGTAACTAAATTGACAATGTGGTGAAGGGTCCAGTACATTCAAACATTGAGAAATCGGTACGGTGCTATTTGAAAAAACAAAGTGCTCCAAGTTGAATGATCAATTAAGCAGGGAAAGATGATAAGAAACTCATTATGCTGCAATCTGAAAATGAAAATTCGATCAACCACTACTTCAAGCAATACACTAAATAATCAAAAGTTGAAGCTTAATTCAAAGAGAAGGCTTTATCCAGTTAATTAAGAAGATGAGCCCAGTATAAACCAAAATTCTGACGTAGTGAAATATGCCTTTGCTATAGTGACACAGCCCAGCATAGACTATACTTCTCAACTGATTATTCATGTGTATTTATAGAAACAAAAATAGTGTTATACATGATTAAATGAGAGTTGTGGACATGAAAGTAATTATGAAAAATAAACACCAGAGAGCTAAATGGGAATTTGAGAATTTCTGAAAGAATAAAATTGAATATTAGTATTAACTAGCACCTAATACTCACATATTGAGAAGAAATCATTGTCGGTTAGCATCACCGAAATGCTTTAGTATTTAACTAATGTCCAACTTGGAAATCCAAACATAACATTTTAATTGAAAAATCAAAACAGAGCACTCAACACTTCTTCATATCTCCTCCGAAATGGCTTCCCTAAACTTTCTAAAAAGCAAAAGCTCATGCAGAAAAAGACCAAGAAAAAGCCGCATCCTAATTATCCCCTCCAAGAAATACGAAAAACACTGGACACCTGCTTCAACTGAGAGTATATCCTCAGAATATCATTCCAACAATAGAAAGGAACAGACAATGGAAAAGTCAGCAAAGTTATGTTCTAGTGAGGATGTTAAGAGTTTTCAAAGATTATGGAGCAAGGAAAACGAGATAGCTATCCTCGAACATTAGTTGTTGTAGAAAGTTCCAGAGATTATGGAATATTATTGGTCCGGACATGCCTTTTTTGAGATCAGACATGAGAAACTCACTATGTGTTTCCATGGACAAAAGATTGTATTAATCGGAAAGAACAATTTAAATGGTGGTAATTCAGGACAATGATTGAGTTTGGTTTTATGTGAAGGGAAGTGCTTACGATCTGGAAGATTGGTTCAAAAGGAATCCTTGCAGAACTGAAAGAAAGAGCATGTCTTTTCCATTGCCCATTTCTGAGTATGCCTTCGATGATAGCTATCTCGTCTTTTCTGCTCCATGATCCATGAAAACTCATCCTTCACTTTGCTGACTTTTCCACGGTTTGTTCTTTCTGGTGTTGGAATGCGATTATGAAGATATACTCTCATTTGAAAGAGGTATTCACTATTTGCCGAATTCTTGAAGGGGGATCAATAGTTGCAGGTTTTTCTTGGCCTTTTTCTGCATGAGCTTCTGGCCTTTGGATAAGTATAAGGAAGCCATATCAGAGGAGAGATGAAACACACACCGAGTGGTTTATTTTGAATTTGTAATTGCAATGTTTTGTTTTGATTTTCAAGTTGAATGCTAAGAAATACTAAAGCATCCGGTGATGCTAACCGATAATAATTTTTCCATGTTAGTATTAAGTAAATATTCAATTATATTCTTTCAAAAATCTTAATTTCCTATAGTTCATCCATTTCTCTCTCTCACGTTTATTTTTCATAATTACTTTCAATTTCTCATTACTCTAATCTAATATTGTATAATATACACGGACACATCAGTGCCACCATTCGAAGAAAATAGGGACCCGTCAAGGAAAAATGTACTCCCTCTCCCTAATCTATTTTCTTATTAGTTTGTTTTAAAAAATATTACTTTTTGAAATTTGAAAACAATTTAACTTGCACTTCTCATTATACCCTTAATGACAAGTTTTATATTATGACATATTTAAGATCACAAATTTCAAAAAATTTATAATTATTTAATACTATGTCATGTTCAAAATCACAAGATTCAAAAGCATTTTTTTCCTCAAGACAATGGAAGATTTTATGGCTGAACAATTTTAAAGATTACTTAGTATGGAAAGGAAACAACAAGAAGCTTTTTTCAATGAAAGCTGCATATCAGCTCTTCTCTTCTTCTGGAAAACAAGTCACAAACAGGCTATGAGAACACATATGGAAAGTGCAAAGCTCCATTTAAGGTGGTGTGTTTCTCATGGTTGATCCAAAAAAAAATGCATGTCTGACCAAGGAGAATCACGTAATAGCAATATATATATATATATATATATATATATTCCCAAAAGTATATTCCCAAAAGTCTAATCACATACTCAATTAATCTATACTTCTCGGTCATAGATGTATTCAAAGCACCCAAGATAAGTTGACCAAATCTAGTGCCGATCTACACCGACCACACCTACACGGCTACACCCATGTTGTGTTGACACGAGTGTGGCAGGGATGTTGAAGAGTCCAAGCAACAAAGGTTCACATTAATGGCCCAGGAACCGCAGTCTTCTGCTCTCTTTAGTAGGTTACCCATTTTCAACTACTGTGGTTGCCTTACATTATGAAAAATCTTTCTCGAGGCAAAATGTTTTTAACCAATCATTTAACAGGCAGTCTATACATGAAAAAAGATCATTTAAGGGGCAGTCTCTACATGAAAGAAACCAATTTATAAACATTAAACAACCTACTGAGCGGAACAGGGATAACAATTAAAGCATAACCCAAATATTCAGTGAAACTATAAGACTAAAGAACCAAAAAAATTCTTTTAATAACCGTGAACAACCCTCCCCCACCCACCCACCGGGGTGGCGCTGTTCAAAATTAAGTGGACAATGAGCCTGCCTTCTATCCTTCTCCACTTAAATACCAAGTTGCGCCATGATTCAAATCCGTGACATGTGCCTAAGCCACACATCACAAGTTGACGCTTGTACCACTAAACCAAAGCCTTGGGGGGCTTAAGGAACTAACAAATATGAACCTTAGCATTCATCCAATACATAATGAATGTTTGTTTGAATAGAGAAGTCCCTCACCCAAGAAAGTACCTAAAATAAAAATACTCTCCTCTACACGAGGAACAACACGGAGTGGCTATTCTTACCACCAAATGCCTCCTTCGCTTGTGGATGCTTGCACTTATCAGGGTGAACAAGCAAAGACAACTGCATATACATAATTATGTTAAAGATATTAGGGTGGAGTCACAAAATATGATATGAAAAAATGGACTCATTTGAGTCCAATGGGGATGTTTAAGACATATACCTTGCGATACTGCTTTTTAACATCGTCAATGGATGAATCAAACGACATGTTAAGGTATTCAAATGGATTCAACTTGAAACATGAAAGTATCCTGCAGAGTATTTAAGTTTTAAGCCAAACGAAGAAATTAGAATCAAACATATAAGAAGCAATATTGAATTTGCATTTAATCTGCTACAAAAAGCTAGATATGTGTTCTTTAGTGTGTGTGTGTAAGGGGGGCTTGGACCTGTTAACTTCGTTATCGCGCTCAACCTCGCTGACCTCAGCGAAGAATTGCTTGAGAAGCGCGTCCTCCTCAGCGGAGGATTTTCCCGGTGGCGGTGCGGCGGTAACAGAGCTGTTTTCTCCCATCTAATCACGCGTTGAGTTCACGCTCCGCTGTGAATCTCTTTCCAGTTACTCGTCACAACCACTCCACCCGCCGGGGATGAAAACTCCCAAAATGTTTACGGTTTAATGGGTACTCCAGTTCTGATACTCGGGTTCTGGGCTCCTCTCTGACGTCCAACCCAAAATCGTATGTGCCGAAATAATTAGGAAATTTTATATAAACTTCTTTTATATTATAAATAAAACTCTATTTAGAGTGAATGTCTATCTTTTAAAGAGTTTTACGTTGTGACTAAGTCATTTTTCCCCTATAAATAGAGGGGTTTTAGCCCATTGTAAATCATTCCAAAATTCAATAAGAATTTCTCCTCTCTCTTTCTCTGCAATATTGTTCTTGTTCTTTATTGTTTCATAACACGTTATCAGCACGAGCCTCTACCGTCTCAAGAAGCTCTTTGAGAAGATTAACGTATAACTTTTCTCCTCTCCTTTTCTTTTAATTATGACTGACATTATGAAAAGAAAGTTCGTT
>ML345553.1:0-20768 GCA_005239505.1 Nicotiana paniculata | reverse complement strand
AGGATGGAACTGTTACAAGGAATAAGGCAAAATTAGTTGTTCAAGGGTATAGTCAAGAAGAAGAAATTTACTATGATGAGACATTTGCCCCTGTGGCAAGACTGGAGGCAATCAGACTTCTTATAGCATTTGCTGCACACATGGAATTCTCTCTTCATCAGATGGATGTTAAGAGTGCCTTTCTCAATGGCTATCTGAAGGAAGATGTATTTTGTCAAGCAACATCCAGGTTTTGAAATCAAGGAGTCACTTGACCACGTATACAAACTCGACAAGGCTCTATATGGTCTCAAACAAGCACCAATAGCATGGTACTAACGATTATCAAAATTCCTGCTAGAACATGGGTACAAACGAGGCAAAATTGACAGTACCTTGTTCTTAAGGGAAAAGGGTAAGGATCTCCTGGTTGTGCAAATATATGTGGATGATATTATATTTGGGGCGACTTCTGATAAATTGAGCAAGGAATTTGCTTNTAGCCACAACTACAAAATTGAATGTGGATGAACCTGGTTCATCTGTTGATCAGAAGCTATACAGAGGGATGATTGGGTCTATATTATATCTCAGTGCCAGCAGACCTGATATTGTGTTCAGCGTGGGATTGTGTGCTAGGTTTCAGGAAAATCCAAAGGAGTCCCACCTCACTGCATTGAAAAGAATTTTGAGATATCTGAAAGGCACCACTAATTTGTGCCTTTGGTATCCTAAAGGTAGTAGTTTCGACCTTGTAGGATATGCTGATGCTGATTATGCAGGTTTCCTGGTTGACAGGAAAAGTACTTCAGGCATGACTCACTTTTTGGGCTTCTGCCTTGTCTCTTGGTCCACCAAGAAACAAAATTCAGTAGCCTTGTCTACTCCTCAGGCTGAATATGTGTCTGCAGCCTCATGTTGTGCCCAGTTGCTATGGATCAAGAAACAACTCATGGATTTTGGTATTGATGTGGGATGCATTCCTATTTTATTTGATAACACTAGTGCTATTAGTATGACAAAGAACCCGGTTCATCACAAGAGGACTAAGCACATAGATGTTAGACACCATTTCCTAAGGGATAACTATGAAAAGGGAATGATCTCAATCAAATTTTGTGCTACTGATCATCAAATTGCTGATATATTCACTAAAGTACTTAGTAGGGAACATTTTGAGAGAAACATGCTGGAATTAGGGATGATTAAGATCACCTGATTGAAAAAAGAATCGAAAAAAAAACTAAAAAAATGAAAAGAAAAAAAAAATTTGGCCAGAAAATTTTATTTAGGTACTTAATCAGATTAATAATTGTTCAGCATCATGTCTTTATTGCTATACTCTTTTGCCATGTATTAATATGATTCCCTGGATACTAATGATGTTTATCTATCTTTGTAAATTAAGGCAATTTAAATATTTCTAACAGGATGAACCTGGTTCATCCATGCTGATTCATCTGATTGACGAGGTACGTACTCTTCTCCATATATTAATTCAATTACAGTAATACATGAGCATGATTATTTCCATAATTGGTTCAAATTCAAACACTTTGTACTTACCCAAATTGAACCAGTTTCAAGAAGTCCAGTCTTCACTTAATTAGCCTAGTTTTAGGGTGAAATTAAATGTCTAATCAATATCAGTCCTTCGGTGATTAGACTCCTACTTGAGTACACGTTATGCATATTGAAATATCCCTAGCCACATCTTATAAAAGGTCATCATTACTCTTCTCTTCATAAAGCAACCGTCGAACTAAGTTCAACTCATTCTACACAAACCAAAATTTATTAATCGCCTTTTCTTCCGAACAATACATAATCATGTCTTCACCACCACCCGCATCTTCTTCTAATTCATCACCTAATCGTGATTACAATGGAGAAAATTCTGAATATGTATCCAATTCTCCATCTGTATACAAATCTCAATCACCATAAATTTCGTCAACCCCTGAAAATACACCCATTCCTGAACCCACTCCAAACCCTACTCCTGCCCCCAAGAATCATCGTGTCAAAGTTCTTGCTTGGAAATATGTTGCTTCTTGGACTAGGGCAAAATTCTTGGAGGATCTTATTAAAGCAGACAAAGGTTCTAAGTTATATTCGTCCAGTGAATCTTTTAAATCAGCCAACGAGGAAGACGCACCTGGTTCAACCAGTTCTGAGAAAGATAATCCTGAAATCAATTCTGAATTTGCTTCTGCTGATAAAAGGTTCGTGTTGGTTGGGTCTATTATTGATGTTGAAGTGACTAAAAGGCATAGGGGTGGTAGAAAATAAAGAATTCTTGAGGGAGAGAGAAAATAAGTTGAGAGGGGATTTGGGGAGGATGGTACCACGCTGGTTATCTATGGTCCCATTCCTGAAACTGTTGGAGAAAACGTCACAGAGTTAGGGGGAAGAATAGTTGAGAAGGCGGTAGCAGGTCTTGCAAGTCTAAAGAAAGGAACAGATGAACCTGTTTCATCTGGGGAAGAAACATTGGCTGAAAGGCTGAAGAAACTGGGGGAGTCCTATAACCCCAAGAAAAGGAGGACTCAGGAGTCCAAGAAGGCAACTCACCCAGTTCCTTCAAAGAAAAGAAAAGTTTCTGAAGCTGCTGATGTTCCTGCTCCAAAAGTAAGAGCTACTCGTAGACTGTGAGAGATGAAGAAGAGAAATTGGAAAAGGCTATGAAAGAGAGCAAGAAGAAGAGGGCAGCAAAGAGAAAAGCGAAAGTTGGAGAGCCTGTTGAGGCTATTGATATTGAAGAGAAGACGTTGGACCTGGTCCAACAGGAGAAACAACCTGCTCCAGGTGTGTCTGAGACACCAGAACCCACAAAGGCTAAGGCTTCTTCAAAGAAGTCAACTAGAATGTCTGTCACGCCAACAAGATCTGTTAAAAGGACTAGGGCCAAGCCAAAGAAAGTGAAAATTGTTGAGAAAGAGGATGATGATGCAGACTGGAGTGGAGAGGAGGAGAAGGAAATAGGAGAGGTGACTGACAGAGTTATCATGTTTGGAAAGAGAACAATACTGAAGGGTAAGCTGATGAAGGATCTAGAGGATCCTGGAATGAAATATCTGCTGGAAACTCTGGAGGTGCAGGGCTGGAAGGACATGGTCCTTCTCATGGAAGGTAGGCTGGTAAGGGCTGAGTTGGTAGAATTCCTGGGAAATGCCATTGTCAAGGAAGGCAGGGTCACCGCCATGGTCAAAGGAATTGAATTTTCCTTTGATGCTAAAAAACTGGGTGTTATTTTGAACTTACCAGCTGAGGGCTATGAGGACTACACAAGGCAAATATGGACTTGTCTAGATGGGATGGCCTCAGCAATCAACATCACCAGATTCTTCAGTGATAATGAGAAGGATATTGAACCCAGGCCGGTCTACAAGAGTGAAATGAAGCCAGAGCACAAGCTATTCTTCGAGTTCGTCATCATGTTCCTACTGCCCAGACAAGAAAGAAGGCACATTGCAAATTATATGGATCTGACCTTGATGGAGTGCTTGTACAGGGGAAAGCAAATCAATTGGACGGCTTTCATCATCCAACTCTTGGACATAGTTGTGAATGGAATCAAAGCACACACAATTCCATATGGCTTCATTCTAACAGCAGTGCTTGCACATTTTGAGGTTCCAGTGAAGAAGGCTGAGATGGCTACTGCCAAAGACTATTTTGGGAAGGAAACTTTGCTGACATGTGACTACAATGTCAATATTCTTGTGGATGAACCTGGTTCATCTAGGAAGCAACCAGTCAATAGCAAAGTTAGAACTCTGGTGCAGGAACATGAGATCAAGGATATGGAGATCCTTCGTTTGAAGTCTCGTGTGATTGAGGTTGAAGCTGAGCGGGTTGCTCTTAGGGCTGAATTAGCAAAGGAGAAAGAAAAGAACGAGGGTGTTCTTAAGCATATGCTTTCTCTCCTACAATACAAGACCACAACCTCCTCTTCACTTTTCCATCCTTAGGCTATCCAGAGCTACCCCATAACCATTCAAATGCCCAGTTCCGGATGTGTTTCTGTCTTTTTAGACTTGTTTCTGTTTTTACTCTGTTTTTTGCTCATGGTTGGTTTGTTTTTGTTTTTCTGTATGGTGGTTGATAATCGTTACTAGTCAATGAATTTTTCTTCTAGTTATTGACTTGTCTCAATTTCTTATTTAGCTTACATTTATTGGCTTCTTGTGTTGATTAATCATGATTAGCATCTGTAGTTGCCTCAATGGCCATGAGTAATAATTAATAAATCTGGTAAGTGTATCATTTTGCAAACTTTTCGATGATGCCAAAAGGGGGAAGATATGTGCCTAAACTTTTTCAAAATTATTTTCAAAGTGATATTTATAACCTAATGAACCTGCTTTCTCTATGATTAATGCTTAAAACCAATCAAAGTGTTTGGAGTGTATACATGATTAAGCACAGAGTTTGTCATCATCAAAAATGGGGAATTTGTTGACCCATATCACTGCATAATTTTGAAGATTGACAAATGGCTGACCAGTTGAACCAGGTCCATCAGAGCACACATCTTGAACTGAAGGCATATGAATCGTATATGCATAGGAGATATTTGTGAATGTGAAATATCAATGAACCAAGAGATTGTCTCCTAATGCGAAAAGGTTGCAAACTGATGAGAAGATTGAAGTCGAATTCAGCAAGGAAAGTAACAAAAGAAAGGAAGTTGAGTTTGATACGAATTTGTTCACCCAGGTAGAGTTGGACTAGAATTGGACGACAAGCTCAACAACTGACTCTATAAATACTCGATGTATTTCTGCTGGAATTCTTAATGCACAAAAGCTGAAGTGAATCAAAATCTGAAAGCAAAGTTCCCAGAGTTATTTTGCTAGCAGAATCATTGTGCGATTCAAAGGCTACAGTTCAACTAGAAGAACCAGTTCCATATGATTAATTATTGAGTCTAGTTGATTGTAGTAGGAGTTTTAATGCTGTATCTTTTCAGCTTTCATAAAAGCAATTGTAATAGGTACGCATTGTTCAAGTTAGAGTTAACTTGAAGCTTGTAGAAATTAGCTGGGGGCTAGTTACTACAAAGGGATTAGAGTTAGTCCTAGGATTACAAAAGAGTTTATTTTGTAAGTCCGTTTGGCTCAGAGTTCTTATGAAGTGTTTGAGAAAATCCTACTGAAGAGTAGGTCGTGGTTTTTTCACCTTTTGAGCTAGGTGTTTTCCACTTAAAAATCTCTGTGTTTTTACTTTACTACTTTTAATATTCCGCAACAGTAGAAGTAAGTACATCAAGAAGAACCAGGTTCTTCCAGTTAGACAACACTCGAAAAATTGGGTACCTCACAATTAACTTATATAATTGAAACATCAGCTCTATTCTTAATGACACCATAAATCTGGTGGAAAGTGATACTTTATCAGAATTGTGGCACAGAAAATTGTATCCATTGTTTAGATGGCAAACATAAAATGGTTTCCTTTCATAGCCATCCTCCCTCAAGAAAGCCCGATTTATTGGATCCAGTACACTCTGATTTATGTGATCCTTTAAAAGTAAAGTCAAAAGGTGGTGCACTTTACTTTGTGACCTTCATTGATAATCATTCTCACAAGCTCTGGGTGTATCCTTTAAAATTCAAAGATCAAACACTCGATGTGTTTAAGGAATTTCAGGCCTTAGCAGAGAACTAGACGAGGAAGAAATTAAAATGTATTCGCACTGATAATGGTGGTGAATATTGTGGTCCCTTTGATAACTATTGCAAGGAACGAGGAATTCGTCATCAGAAAACTCCGCCCAAGACACCTCAATTGAATGGTTTGGCAGAGAGGATCAATAGAACTCTAGTTGAGACAATTAAATATTTTCTTTCAGAAGCTAAACTTCCAAATACATTTTGGGTAGAAGCACTTAACACTGTTGCCTATGTTATCAATTTGTCTCCTACTGTTGCTTTGGATGGTGATGTCCCAGACAGAGTTAGGTTTGCCAAAGACGTTTCTTATGATCACCTGAGAGTTTTTGGGTGTAAAGCTTGTGTGCATGTTCCTAAAGATGAGAGATCAAAACTGAATGTCAAAACTAAGTAGTGCATCTTTATCGGTTATGGCCAAGATGAGTTTGAATATCATTTTTATGATCCAGTTGAAAATACACTTATTAGAAGTCATGATGCAATATTCTTTGAAGACCAGACTATTGAAGATATTGACAAAGCTGAGAAAATAGATTCTTAGAGTAATGAGAGCTTAGTTGATATTGATTGAGTTTCTATTGCTAAGACACCTATTGCACATGAAGGAACCCAAGACAATAATGAAGATAGTGATCAAGATAAAAATGATCATCATGGTGTAGATGGTATGGATGCTCTAGTTGATGAAGTTGTGGTTGATCAACAACCAATTCCTGCTCAGGTAACTATTTCGAGTGCTCCTGAAACCTCTTTTAGAAGATCTACAAGGAAGAAGCAAAAATCCATGCGACATCCTCCTGATGAGTATGTAATTTTGACTAACATGGGAGAACCTGAGAGCTATGATGAACATGAAAGATACTCACAAAGATCAGTGGATAGAAGCCATGGAAGATGAGATGAAGTCACTCTATGAGAATGACACATATGAGTTAGTGAAAATGTCGAAAGGTAAGAAAGCTTTATCAAACAAATGGATATTCAGAGTAAATCAAGATAACTATACCTTTTTTCCCAGGTACAAGGCGAGGTTAGTTGTTAAAGGTTTTGGCCAGAAGAAGGGAGTTGACTTTGATGAAATTTTCTCTCCTGTTGTGAAGATATCTTCTATTCGTGTGGTTCTAGGCTTACACGCGAGTCTAGATTTAGAGGTTGAGCATGTGGATGTCAAGATGGATTTTCTTCATGGTGATTTGGATGAGGAGGTTTATATGGAGCATCCTGAGGACTTCGTCGTTAAGCTTGCAGATAAGCATACGTTTTGCAGAAAATTAGCAGGCATGAAGCATGTCAATAGTTCCTCTACCTGAAGACACAGTTGGCCCCAGGGAGAGTTTGTTGCTTACATGCCCATATTGTCCAGCCAAAGGCCCAATGGCCTAATCCTATTCTCTTTCGATTTTCATTCCTATTCGGAATTGGATTCGATTTTTATTCCTATTTAGAGTTGATTTTGGCTTTAAGAGAAAGCACCACTCATTATCTATAAATAGGAAAACCTTGGAGAATTATTCTATGCTCATTGGTACAGGTCTTTGAAAGACATAAACACATAAGAGTGATTTTTGAGAGAGCTTTCATCAAGAGAGAAGAGTGAAGAAAAGTATTTGTTTTGCTCCAGATTCTTATTCCGACCAACCAATTTTAAATCACGTTTTCTGATTCGTTAACCGTTGGATCGGGCTGAAATTTATAATAAGTGTTCGTAACATCTGTTCTTTGATGTAAATGGTGGAGATTGAATTTGGAGGCCCGTAACATCTGTTTTCGAGCCCCGAACAACAACTCTAGTTTTGTGACTTCTCCTCCTTCTTCAATTGATTTGTCGTTGCTCTTGTTGTTATTGTTGCTCTGTGTTTAGCACTTGTTGTGTAGCCAATTTGGAAAAAATTTGTAACCCTCTTATTATTATAGTGGTGATTTTTGGATCTTTGTGATCCCGTGGTTTTTACCTTCGATTTGAAGGGTTTTCCATGTTAAAATTTGGTGTTCTTTATCTTCTTTATTTTCGGGTTTGCTTCTTCCTCGACATAAAAGTGCTGACTAGCCAAACATGGAAGAATTATAATTTTCTTCTACAAAAAAGAAACTCAATTATGGTAAATATAATGTCCTTTCCTTCAAGAAATAGAAAAATCAAATATGATAAGAAAATCAGGACAACACCTAACACTTTTGTCCTAATTTATGTACCATATTTTTTTTTAGTTTGTCTTGAAAATAATATTAAATTTTTTGTTTAAAAATAATTTAGCTTTAAGCTTTTCTTTTAGTCTTAATAATATGATTTATAGCCATACAATTTTTCATAACTTGTTTTGACCGTACATTTTTAAAAAAAATATAAACTTCGTTCGAAGTCAAATATTACTACATAAATTAGGACAAGACGAATACTTATTATCATAAATATGTTATGATATCTTTATAATGTATCAGCATGTCATTAAGGAAATTAAAAGTAAGGACTTTCTAAGTTTAGCTATAGACAACCCACTGTTCGTCTTCTCTTCTCCTCCCTGGACTACTAGTTACTACAAATAGTTTTAATTTTCTTAGATACGGTTTCATTCCCTAAGCTTAAAGCCAATAACTTAATACACCACATACCATGCAAATCATAAACAGTAATTTATGTAGTATCCCAATTATTAGAGGATGCAAACATTTGATTTGAAAATAAAACTGTTGTATCATGAAGGTGTTATAAATAGAATTCTATTTAAGGTGAATATCTATATTGTAGAGAGATTTTAGGGATTTTACTTGGTGGCTAAGTCACTCTTTCCCTATAAATAGAGGGGTTCTATTACATTGTAATTCATCCCAAAATTCAATAAGAATTTCATCTCTCTCTTTCTCTGCAATATTGTTCTTCTTCTTTTATTGTTTTATTACACATTATCAGCACGAGACTCTACCGTCTCAAGAAGCTCTTTGAGAAGATTAAGGTATAACTTTTCTCCTCTTTTTAATTATGACTGACATTATGAAAACAAAGTTCGTTGCCCTTGAAATTTCGGGCAAGAACTATATAATATATGTGCTAGATGCTGAAATCCATTTAGATGCAATGGGTCTTGGAGACGCCATTAAAGATAAAATTAAAGCATCTACCCAAGACTGTGCTAATGCCTTGATTTTCTTGCGCCATCACCTTGATGAAGGGTTGAAAATAGAATATCTCACAGTCAAAGATCCACTTGTTTTGTGGAATGGCTTAAAGCAAAGATATGACAACTTAAAGTTGGTCACTCTTCTACAAGCACGATATGATTGGGCTCATATGAGGCTCCAAGAATTTAAGTCTGTTTCTGAATATAATTCTGCAATTTTTAGAATTACTTCTAAATTAAAACTCTGTGGAGATACTATCACCGACTATGATATGCTTGAAAAAATGTTCATAATGTTTCATGCCTCCAATATGGTTTTGCAACAACAATACCTAGAGAAAGGTTTCAAGAAGTACTCTGAGTTGATTTCTCTTCTCCTTGTGGCTGAACGAAATAACGATTTGCTAATGAGAAATCACAAAATTCGATCCACTGAGTCTACACCACTGCCTGAAGTGGATGAGGTGTATTCCCATTATTCTAAGTGTGAAAAAGGTCGTGGCCCTATTAATGGTCATGGTCGTGGCCGTGGCCAAGGAAGAAATTTTTCTGGTGTTAATCACCCCCCAAAGAAAAATAACCACCAAAAATGTAAAGGGAAAGATAAGAAGCCAAAGGCAAATGGTTCGAAAACCGAATATTATCGTTGCAGTGGAAAAAGGCATTGGAAAAATATTTGTCGTGTACCAAGACTTTTGGTTGAGCTTTATCAAGAATCTCTAAATAATAAAGGCCCTGAAGCCAATTTTGTCTATGACAATGATTTTGACATCACCCCCTTGAATGTGTCAGACTTCTTTGAGCACCTGATGGAAAAATAGACCACTTGATCGGTGATGGATCCGTGGTTAAAGATGATTGAGTAGTTTAGTTTTTATTTTTACCTATTCATAGTAGTTAATGAATAAATATCATATAATTATAGTTCTTTACATGGGTAGCAGTTATTAGTATCAATTAGTATTATTTGATTTATGAAATAATGTTAATTCGTTTTGATTAAATATAGTTCTAATATTTGTTTTATACAAGCAATTGTGTGTTCTAATATTTTCGTTCTACTGAACTGCTGAGTTTGTCTACAAAATTTAATGAATAAATGGATTGAATATTACCAGTTGAGAAATTGTGAGTGCTGCTGCTGCTACTACTACGAGCTTATTTGCTTATTTGTTAAAGTGGTGGTTGCGAAGTAAGCTAATATATGGTAGTGGTCTAGCATATTAGTTTATTTTTTTATTTCAGGTAGTCCCATTAAACCTTTAACAAACTCTCTTTGTGGCAGTGTTTGCACATCTGTCGACTTTTGGAGTTAAAACAGAAAGGAAAATTCATTCAATTTGACTATGTTAAAGTAAATGTTTACTCTTTTATACAATGTGTGCATGTAAAACTAATTTTGAAATTAGTTTGTTTTCTTTTCTTTCACAATTTCAATTTCGCACTATGTTAATTGTATTATTTAGATGTATGGTATTTAATTCTACTAAATGTCCTTATCTTTCTTATTATTAGCTCCCTTGTTAAATGCTTGAACAAATTCATGAATATATTTAATCGACAAGAATATACTAATGTTTATTCATATATTTCTTTTGTATGTCAAACCATGGAAAGCAAATATGAATACCTCACAAAGCAAACTTGGATTAATGTTTAATTGTAAAAATATTTGTTTAGTTGATTCAGGTACGACACATACAATATTCAAAGAGAAGAAATATTTCTCTCATTTAAGTATGTGTAAGGCAGATGTTACTACAATTTCTGGTAGTAGTGAATTAATTGAAGGCTCTGGAAGAGCTACTACAATTCTGCCTAAGGGAACAATACTTATCATAGAGAATGCAATATTCTCCTCCAAGTCCAAGAGGAACTTGTTGAGTTTTAAAGATATCCGCGGAAATGGATATCATATTGAGACAATAGATGAGAATAATTTTGAATATGTCATCCAAGAATGTCTCTGGGCAGAAAAGGGTAATTGAGAAATTCTCATCTTTATCTTGTGGCATGTATTGAACAAGAATTAGTGCAATTGAAGCACATTCTATTTTAACCATAAGGTTACTGATTTCAATACTTTTGAACTTTAGCATGATCGATTGGGACATCCTGGATCAATTATGATGAGACAAATTATAGAAAATTCAAATGGGCATCCATTAAGAATTTAAAGATTTTTTTAAATAATGAATTTTCTTGCACTTCTTGTTATTGTGATGAGTCGAAAGGTCATCCTGTATATTTCTAGCTAATTTTGTGTTCCGAGGTCGTGAAAACCTCCTTCTATCTCACTTCGATTTGCGTGCGCATCCTGGACGTGTAGCCGGAAAGTGTTTATGTGAAAAATTGATAAAAATATTAATTTTGTATTAGAAATTTGAATAAAGTTGACTTTGGTCAACATTTTTGGTAAACGGACCTGGACCTGTGATTTGACGGTCCCGGAGGGTCCGTAGGAAAATATGGTACTTGGGCGTATGCCCAAAACCGAATTCCGAGGTCCCAAGTCCGAGAAATGAATTTTTTAAAAGAAATTATTTTCTGAAATAAAAAAGGTTTTTTAAAATGAAGCTATATGTGAAACCTGTGGTATCGGGACCGTATTATGGTTCCGGAGCATGGTACATGTTCGACATAATATTTGTGCCATATTTGTGAAGTTTGGTAAGAAACGGACTTCATTAGATGTGATTCAGACAGTAAATTCAAAATTTAATGTTCAAAGAAGTTTTGAGGAATTCCATTGATTTTTGGTTTAATTCATCGTTTTAGTGTTGTTTTATGTGGTTTGAAATCTTGAGCGAGTCCGTGTTAGGTTATATGACTTGTTTGTGTGATTAGACGGGGTCCCGGGGGCCTCGGGTGTGTTCCAGATGGGTTACGTGTCATTTTCTTCCAACTTTGAACTGCTGTCTTCTGGTGTCTGAAGTCCTTCATCGCGATCGCAGTGCTTCCTTCACGATTGCGATGTGTCCTTGCTGGTCGCCCAAAATTTCCTCTTCGCGATCGCGTAAAGGCTTTCGCGATCGCGTAGCTCCACCTTTTCCCTTCCGCGTTCGCGTGAGCATCTTCGCGATCATGTAGTACAATCCAGGCAGCCTTCCTTTTTCCTCTTCGCGTTCGCATAACTGCATTCGCGATCACAGAAGATAACCTACTCCTTATACGCGATCGCATACGTTATTCCGCGATCGCGTAGAGCATTTTAAGCCAGTAACCATTTCGTTCTACGCGATCGCATCTCATTTTCCGCGATCGCGATGAACAAAGCACCTGGGCAGATTATAAGTTTCCAAAATCGAGGGTTTCACCATTTTTAACATATTTTGACTTCTAGAACTCGATTTTGGGAGATTCTTTGAGGAGTTTTCACACAAATCTAATGGGTAAGTGTTATTCTACTATAATTAATTATATTTCATGAATTAGTTCTTGTTTTTATCATTTAAATTGTGTTTGGGTTTAGGAAGTTGTGGGTTTTGAAAGAAAACTTCAAAAATGAAAATTCATGATTTGAAAGACCAAATGTTATTGGAATTGGATAAATTTAGTATGGTTGAACTCGTATCAGAATGGGTAATCGGAATTTGTAAAATTTATCGGGTTCCGAGGTGCGGGCCCGGGGGTCGACTTTTGGGCTGATTTTTATAATTTTGTAAAGATTGAAACTTTATTATTCAGAATAGTTCCTTATACGTTTTATGTGTATTTTGAAGTTGTCTTAGTTGATTTTGTGCCGTCCGGAGGTCTTTCCGCCCGAGAAGTCTATTTTTGTGTATTATACGTTTTACTTGCTTTTGGATTCCTTTGTTGGCTATTTGATCTTAATTGACTTAATTGAATATCTTACCCTCTTATCTTCATGCTATACTTGCTTCCTAAAACTGCCAAATTGACTGTACTAGTGTTATCTAGCTTTATCGTTGTTTAACCGTAGTTCGAACATCCGTTCGTTGGTGTCAAGCATGCCAGTGAGTCTTACATTGTGCTTTATATGATTTTCCCCTTATGTGCTACTTGGATCTAGTTGATAAACATTTATGTTGTTGGTGTTTTCTTGATGTTGCCTATTATTGGGCCCTTTTTTGAGCTGAGTTTTATTTCGTAAAGTTAGTTGTTGAGGCGAGATTGGTTATAGTTGTTCCCCTTGCCGGGATGATGGTGTTTCATTGTTGAATCCCTTGCCGGGATGGTATGATTTCTATTGCAGTTTATACTGCTAATGATACTGTTTGCGTTGTTGACTCCTTTGCCAGGATGTTTTGATTTATGGTTCTTATTGTTGATTTCCGGATGTTGTGATTTATGGTTCTTATTGTTGATTTACCTTGTTAAATTGTTGTTTATGTTATTTTAGCACGAGGGAACATTCCGTGCCGAGTGTTTATTTATTTATTGCACGAGGGGACATTCCGTGTCGAGTGTTTGTGAGGTTATGAACGGGGGACATTTCGTGCCGAGTGTTTATTTATTTATTGCACGAGGGGACATTCCGTGCCGAGTGTTTATTTATTTATTGCATGAGGGGACATTCCGTTCCGAGTGTTTTTGAGGTTATGCACGAGGAGACATTTCGTGCCGAGTGTTTATTTATTTATTGCACGAGGAGACATTCCGTGCCGAGTGTCTATGAGGTTATGCACGAGGGGACATTCCGTGCCGAGTGTTTATTTATTTATTGCACGAGGGGATATTCCGTGCCGAGTGTTTGTGAGGTTATGCACGAGGCGACATTCCGTGCCGAGTGTTTATTTATTTATTGCACGAGGGGATATTCCGTGCCGAGTGTTTGTGAGGTTATGCACGAGGGGCATTCCGTGCCGAGTGTTTATTTACTTATTGCACCAGGGGACATTCTGTGCCAAGTGTTTGTGAGGTTATGCACGAGGTGACATTCCGTGCCGAGTGTTTATTTATTTATTGCACTAGGGGACATTCCGTGCCGTATTTATGCATTATTATTTCTGTTGTTCCTGTTTGCTATTTACTGCACTTGTTTTGGTGAGGATGAGATTAAAAGAACGAAGGGTGATGCCGTGAACTTGTCTTTGCATTTTATACCGTTGTTCTAAATTTGGATATTCCTACTGGTCTCTTATCGCATTTATTGGCAAGATTTGATAAGCGTCCTGTACTGCATGGAAAATTTCTGAGTTACAGACTAAGTTCCGATGGATAAATCTTGAGGATATTTTGATCAAGGGCTTTTATTGAAAAGTATTATTGAAAAAACAATGGTTTTGAAATGATTATATTTGAATGACTTTTACATCGAAGGTATATTTGAAAAGCACTAGTCTTGCCTAAAATGATATTTGGAAGTCATTTATTGGGAAAGCATCCTTGGGATGTTTCGTATTTTGAAAGAAACTATGTTTTACGTAATTCTCTCTACTAAATATACTTATATCTACTTTTGGAGAAAGTATGTTTTCAAAGGAAACTCTTCCATACAAAAAAAATGATTTTATTTGCAAAAGTTTTTCATATGAACTGCTGTTTAAAGATTTCTACCAGTTACGAATTTTATTGTCTAAGGCCCGATGTGAACAAACCGACGTGGAGTTGAGTTATTGGTGTTCTCTATTGTATTGTGTTTCCTTTCGATTTGGCTTGTTTTGCTGTCCATCTTTCTGTGTATTTTTGTGCTGTTTCGCGATTGATTTATGTAATTTCCTTCCTCTTTATATTGTCATTGTCGTAAATTATTCCGTGAAGCTTTAGATAGATGTAACGTTCGGTCATTGCTGTATTCATGTTATTTATTTTGTAGACCAGTGGTGTCTTGACTAGTCCTCATCACTACTCCACCGAGGTTAGTCTTGATACTTACTGGGCACCGTTGTGGTGTGCTCATACTACACTTCTGCACATTTTTGTGTGCATATCCAGGTATATATTGTAGTAGCTGTGTGGATGATTGCCGAGGAGATTCAAGGTAACCTGCTGCGGCATTCGCAGGCTTCGGAGTCACCTTCTTTGTACTTATTATTCATACACTGTTATATTTATTTCCAAATAGTTGTACTTAGAAGTTATAGAAGACTCGTAGAGCTTATGACTTGTATTACCGATTTTGGGAAAGTTTGTACATTATGTTGAGATTCTATATCAAGATTGTTAGTTTTCATTTTAATATTGTTGTTATTATTAACTGCTAGGCTTACCTAGTCCCTAAGACTAGGTGCCATCACGATACCCAACGGAGGGAAATTGGGTCGTGACAAGTTGGTATCAGAGCTCTAGGTTCATAGGTGCTATGAGTCATAAGCGAGTTTAGTAGAGTCTTGTGGATCGGTACGGAGACGTCTGTACTTATATTCGAGAGGCTACAGAACTATTAGGAAAAATTCACTTCCTTCATTCCTATCGTGCGAATTCCTTGATCTTGAAGTTCGAAATTATCGATCCATTCTCTCACCGACGGTGAGAACACGAGCTACGGTCCCTGATGATGTTATCCCAAAGCAAACAATGCAATGGTCAGAGACAGAGGCTAATGAGGAGTACGTGTCGTAGTTAAGATGCCTACCAGAGCAGCAGTTGAGGAGTCACCAGTAGTTCTAGTTGGAGGACAGGTACTGGGGGTGCCTGTTGCTACCCTGGACTTCAGTAGGCCTGGGCATAGTTTTGAGTATAATTGGTATGTTGACTCAGGCAGGGTTGATTCTAGTGCACCATTTGCTTCACAGATAAGGGGAAGAGTTCAGACTCCCACCATCTACACTCCAGAGCATCAAGATCATATTGGTCAGGTTCCAGTTGTCATGGCAGCACGACATGTAGTTTCATTTCAGCCCGTGGTTAGGGAAATAGCATCGGAGGAAGAATACCTTCAACTTGAGAGGTACAGGAAGTACCACCCTTCTATTTTTTCAGTGGATGGGCGACATATGGTGCCCAGGGTTTCCCGGAGGAGTGTCACTATATTCTTCGTACTTCAGGTATTGTGGCGACGAGCGGGATTGCTTTTGTCACGTCTCAAGTTTAGAGTAGTGGGTTGATCAGTGGTGGTGGCATATGAGTTGGCGTAACCTGGCCGCTAGCTTCACTAGTATGGATTCAGTTTTCGGATACGCTTTGAGAGAGGTTGCACCTTAGTTCCTTCGGGATGTACGACGCACGGAGTTTGAGCAGTTGCGCCAGGGCGCTGTATCACTATTGGAGCATGCCGTTAGATTCAGTGAGTTGGCCATACATGCATTTCGCTTGGTTGCTTCAGTTAGGAGATGAGTCCGTAGAGTCATTTGGGAGATTCATGCATGATATTCGATTTAGCGAGACTCGAGAGTTAGAGTATGATGCCTCATTTCAGCAGGTAGTAGGGATCGCTCGCCGGTTAGAGAGCACGTGGGACCGGGAGCGAGAGGACAGACGAGATCATGGAGAGAGTTCAGGGAGGCAATGAGGCTTCATAGACCGGAGGGGTCTACAGGTCCTTTATTATGGAGGCAGGGTGCAATGCGGTGGAGATTTTGTGGGTCAACCAGTTTAGTTTTCATTACCAGCTTCGTATGGGGTTCCAGGTGCTCAGGGGTTTCAGAGTACTTGTGTTGCTCAGTTTCTACAGCCACGTCAGATAAGAGGTTGTTTTTTCAGTGTGGAGATGTTAGCCACAGGGTGAGAGATCGTTCCAGGATTCAGGCAGGTGTGTTATAGCAGGGTATTCAGGTGAGTAGAGGACGCCTAAGAGGGGGAGACCCGACCCATTGTTGTGTTTCATATAGTAAACTAGAGGCCGTTGTATCAGATATCATCACCCAGGTATGTTTTGATGTGTTACAGAGGAGCACCAATTGTATTTCATTATAGTTCAGCTGGTCGGAATGAGTTACCTTATTTGTTGTTTCATTTATGGGTGAGTTTCATGTTTTGCATTCCATTTTGTGTTTGCTCCTGTTGGGAGATTCTATGAGTAGTAGCTCGTGTCTATCGTTGTTTTATTCATTCTTGATAGTAGTGAAACTGGAAGGGAGTCCTTATTTTTCTTCGTGGTGCGCTTTATATGATTTTCCTGAGTATTTTATTTACGAGTTGTGATTTGATACTCCATCGAGATGTGAGTTCAGTTGGCGTTGTGGTTTTATCAGCTGAAATGAATTAGTGAAGGAATTTCAATTGGTATGATATATTTTTGGTATGTGATTCAGAGTTGAGGGTGAGGTCCTCGTGATATTTGTGATTCGATATGTTTGGACCGGGCTGAGTACCGCGGTGAAAATTTTATCAGGATGTAATCCTTGTGATTTGTTCGTATGCTTTGATTTTTCCTTGTTATATTGCCTTTGGTAAGTTAGTATTGATAGAGAGTGATGCCTATGGGCTTGTTTGATAGCTCCTTTATATGTTTCTTGATCACGCTCAACTATGTCTAATAAAAGACTAAACGGGCGTTGCATATATAATCCGGGGTATTATGCCCAGAGTCGATCCCATAGGGAATTAACGTATCAATCAAGTCGTTAGAATATGCACTTTTACTCAATCAATTCTCTCAAAATTTTTTGAATATAAATTGGTGATTTTTTACTAGTTCTACTGACAATAATAATAACTAACTATTACTAACAATGTGTTGTAAACAATTATAATAAAGGTCTAAGGCTATGGTTTCTCCCGTTGGTGAACTTACTTCTCGGATATTTCATATAACTTGATTAATTATTTCTTTCAATCACGAACACTCTATCTACCATAAATCTCTCTCAAGTAATTATGATAATTTACTAGACACACTCTCTCAAGTCCGCTAGCTAGATTGCATTACAGTTCACTTTAGATTGCACCCGAAATATCATTATTTCTAATCCAACTTCTAAACCCTCGGTTATGACTTTCGTCTATAATCTGGGAGTAGTGTTGTTCAACAATTACCTAAATATGCACTCTCTCTCAAGTAGATACATACTAAATAGGCACAACTAATTGATGGCCACTCAATTAACTACAACAAAAACGTAGTTGAACAAATAGAGATGAACAATCAACCAAACTATATTAATATCACCATAAGTTTATCCCCCAACGGGTTCCACCAAAACCCTAGATTAAGAAAATTATCTACTCATATTCATAAGAATCAATTCTAAAATAACTTGCATAATTGAATTACAGAGTAATGAAATAAGGAGATAAAAATAAGTGTTTCTGCTTTGCTGAGTAGTAATCCACCGGGTTTTCTTCACTCTCATGGAATTCCCCCCTTCAAGTTGTGTTTTTGGGTCTATTTATATGTTTGGGATACACCCTAAACGTGTATGAGACTTCTATTCCAACCGAGAAGCACTTAAAACTCTTCAAAACTCGGATTTGACCGGATCAGGGGCCAGGCGTTACAGGCCAAACGCCTGGATAACGCCTGGTCAGGCCTGGCGTTTGGGATCTAGCGCCTCGATAACGCCTGGCTAGGCCTGGCGTTTGGGCTCTGGCACCTGGCTAACGCCTGGCCTCACCAGTCTTTATATCCCAAACGCCCGGCTATAACCCGGTGCACTCCTCTTCGCCTCTTGAGCGTATTTTCGACGTTTATGCATCCATTTAGCTCGGCTTCCATCTCCAATTCACCTACACATGAAATAGACTCCATTATGCACATACAAAGTGTATTTTTACCATTAACACACATAAAATGTAATACATATAACGTGTTAAATCATGAATTCTAGCCACACATCAATACCCCACACTTAAACATTTGCTCGTCCTCGAGTAATCAAATTACACTCCTGAACACAACTTATTAAGCAAATCCCTTAATGCGTTATATCAAGAATTTTTAAAACAGTTCAAGCACAGAGGTGTGACATCCTTGCCTCAATAGTCGACTCACATATACCATGCTTTATTCACAATCCACTCACTACTCTAATTTAGAGGTCAACAACATTACCTTTCCTTCATGAATCATGTGCCCTCACCAAATCAAAGAGTTAGTTCCACACACAATAAAATTTAAGACACTTAGGAACTCAAGATAGAAAGAATTCACTCACTCTCAGTAATATTATTCATATGCTACAAAAGATGCACCATAAGCTTGCCCGTAGTGTACTACTCTACTAATCGAACTCATTCAGTCTAGGATCAAGTAGGACTTTATTCGGTTGTAATGTAGGCTTCGGGACAAGTAGGATACATTTGGATATAAGAGTGACTACACCTCCCTAAGCACATTAATACATATACTTTCACATTCAACCTTAAACTTATATTAAACCAAACTCCACCTATATATATATATATACTTTTTTTTCCACAACAATACAACAATTTTTTTCCTTTTTCTCTCTTTTTTTCTTTTTCTAAGTGACTCTTACTTTTTCAAAACAATGAACCTTTCTCCTTATTTCAATTATTCCCCTCAAAAACCAACCTACCACCCCACACTTTTAATTTTCCATATTTCATATCATTTCCAGTGCTTACGAGAGGTGACAAGGTTCAAATATATGATCGATTCAAACAAAGGGTTATGGCTTGTAGTGTGGTTGCCAAAGAAACAGGATTATAGGCTCAACGAGGTTAACTACGATACATAACAATTAGGTGGGTAAAATATACACAACTGTCTCAAAAAATAAACGCCTATATCACTTCCAAGACTGAATAAAACTACTATTTCTCTTTGCACACACACGGGGCAAGTTCTAGACATCAAATGCAATGCATAGAATAGCATACAAACCTCACACACACATGGCACATAGCTCACTCAGGATTGGGTCTATCACGACACTCCAGTCAAAGAAGTTAAGCAAATCTTAAGAAATCCTGATTTAAGGTATTTATCCTGGAGTCAAAAAAATTGAGCCTAAGCGTCACAACCAAAGTACTGACTATTCTCAAGGCATCACAAAGTTCCGAGATATTGCTACGATTAAGCCCTCAACCATGTGATTACTACTCCTAAAATTAAAAACTACCTACACCCGGTTCAATTAAAAAACCTTGGAAAAGAACCGAGGTCCAAAAAAAAACTAAGGGGGAATTACTACATTACCTAAAACAAAAATCTTTTTTTTTAATTTTCTTTAGACTTACTTCCCTCAAGAGAAATGTCTAAGAGATCCATCGTCGGGAAGAGTCCACATATTTCTAATAATTTTTTTTTAAAGCTAAAAACAGACAAATTAAAACATTCACTGAATATAAAAGCTAAAAAACAAACAAAATAAAAACATTCACTACCAAATTTCCCAATTCAGCAAGCAAAACAATTCACAATGAAACATATATATACAACACCCCACACCTAGTTCATGCAATCTACTCAGTGCATTATGTATAGACAACGCAAGAAATAAAACAAGGTGCGAGATACTTCCCGGTCAATCAGCGTCTTCAGCATCGGACGCTCTCCATTCCTCTTCAAACTCATCTTCTCCATTATCTGCCTCATCCGAGCGCATTGTCTCCGCATCAGTATCTTCAAGTGTGTTTATATCTTCATCAGCTGGGATCCTGTATCCCTCACCTACTCCTATCATCTGCTGAGCATGAGCATTGAGCGGGTATCTCTGATCCAACTCATCCCTTTCATTAAATGACACTGGACGACCTCCTATGCGCAACTGCAAATCCATCATCCCATAGAGATGGGCCATGGAGCTATCATCCCTGGCATTGCGCTTGGCATTGGTCAGTGAAGACTCTTCTTTCAGTCTTAAGCCAGTGATGTCAGATTCCCGAGTGAGTTGTTGATCAATAATGTGGTCAAAGTCGGGCCCAACCGCTACCTTTTTATTTAGCAGGAACTGAGTCAGGAAATTCGGGAAAGGGATTCGATCAATTCTATTGTTGGAACGCATCAACCCCATTTGATAGCGAATCAGGTGGCCCACATTTACTTGTTTCCTTGTCATGATGAAGTAGAGCACACAAATCCTCTCTCGGCTGATTAAGGTGTCATGGGTGCACGGTAGCTTTGGTGCATTAATCAGTTTCAGCCATACCTGTGTTTCAGCCTTCATCTTCTTCTTGGGAAATCTTT
>ML345552.1:11900-56724 GCA_005239505.1 Nicotiana paniculata | reverse complement strand
CCCCCCACCCACACACACATCATTTTTAACGAAAAAAGCTCCATTGGAGCCCAGTTCCACAAAAAGTGTAGATTCTCGGTATTGTAGCAAACTAACATCGTATCTAAGACGTTATCACGCAGTGGGTTGCTTGTTTGACTCCAAACAATCAACTCTTCAACTTTCAAAAAAATTAAAATCGGGATATCCCGACTTATTTTTTTGTTCAAACTCACGTATAAAAAATACCTCTTAGTTATGTTAAACTATGTTTTATGTTATTTTGTGATTGTTTTGCAATTTAATTAATTTATTATTTTTTATTCGGATTATATTATTAGCGTGTTAAAAAAATTAGTAAAATAGAGAAAGTTATTATTTTATGAATAATTAATGTTTTTAGTTGTTATAAAAAATGGTAATTAGTTATTTTTATTGTGGTATATGTATTTTCGTGATTGTTCTGCGATTAAATAATTTTTTTATTTTTTATCCGGATTAGATTATTTATGCGCTAAAAGATTAGTAAAATCGATAATTGTCTTTTAGGAATAATTAATCGTATTTAGATGTTATTGTTGTAAATATATTAATATGTTACTTTAATGTTATTTAGTTCCATGTAATGTTATATTGTGCCCGTAATTTTCGTGTAGTTCCCGTAAATGTAATGTAGTGCCCTTTAGTGCCATTTTGCGTAGTATCTTTGTAGTTATTGAAATTAATCATTTACTTATCTGTTAGCCCCAAAAATATATGAAAAAAGATGATAGTTCAAACAAAAACTCTCCCGAAGTCTGATCAACAAACGTAAGAAAAAAAAAATTAAAAACAACAATATTTGTCAAACTAAGTATTTTTATATGAATATTTAGTAATTAAAGCATGTATAGTTATGAAAATTAATTATTTAATTCTATTATACTAAAACATAAGTGAGTAAGAAAACAAACATATAAAATAATTAACTAACATATAAAATAAGAAACTAACATATAAAATAATAAAAAAACATATAAAATAGTAAACTAATATATAAAATAATAAACTAACATATAAAATAATAAAATAACATATAAAATGATAAACCAACATATAAAATAATAAATTAACATATAAAATTATAATATAAAAAATGTATCAACCTAAGTAACAATATAGTAAAAATATCGAATAAATTTTAATACTAAATATATTGCAATATATTTAAAGATGTTAAGCAATTAAAAAGAAAAATACTTTAATTAATATTGTTCAATTTACAGTCATCGTCATAGAGGTTCGGCATGTGTATCCAGGACCTGCATCGCTAGAGCTACTGTTGCTACAAGCCGATCATAGGTCTTCATATAAGCGCAAACATTACGCACCAGACGTATGGACGATATGTGGGAGTTCATTAGGGCTCACCCACTCCATCCCCGTATAGTTAGACGCCTTCAAGATACAGGTTTTTGTAAGATCATAGAGATCGATCGGTTGTAGTTCGACTGGGTGTTGATCACGGCTATGATAGAGTGGTAGCAACCAGAGACACACACGTTTCATCTACCCATCGACGAGGCTACCATCACGCTTGAGGGAGTGGAGGTTTTCTTTGGGCTGTCGGTTGATGGATTGGATTACCTGTAGCTTACCCGCATGCTCTTAGAGAATATACGGGATTGCATTATCATCAGATGTTGCAGCGTCTCACCGGTTTCCAGCCAGCGGAGGAGATTGCATTGAGTGGGGCCAGTCGTTTGCAGTTGACGCTCGTCCGGCAACATTTGAAGGCGATGGATGCGGACATTATGGATGATTCACCGGTAGAGGTTTTGTTGATGTTGCTGATGTTTGGTGGTGTATTATTCCCGAACACTTCGGGAAACCTAATTAGCTTTAGATTTCTTCATTATCTTGAGCGGCTAGATGATTTACTTGGTTACAACTGGGGTGCAGCTATTCTAGGTTACCTGTATAGGCAGATGTGTCAGGCGTGCATGGGCATCCAGAGAGACGTTGCCGAATTTTTGTCGCTACTGCAGGTGAAAACATAGCCAATTCTTTTCATGATTATAACATACATAGTAAAATAATAACATAAATTTTACGTCAACAATGTATATTAGGTTTGGTCCTGGGAGCGGTTCCTGCAGTTGCAGCCACCTCTACCACCCATCGCTCCGGATGCACCACCTCCACCGTTTCTCCCTTTATCTAGCAGGTGGGTTGAAAGGCGACGCTACGGGCGCGAGGATGAGGCTCGACATAATCTCCCCTATTGCATGGGTTTGTTGGATTTGCTTGAGGGCGCACATGTACATGTATACCTAAGTTTACTTGGCCTGGCTTTATATGTGTTGCGTTTACTCACGATTCCTGTGTTTACTTAATAGTTCATATGGAGGCCATACAATGACGAGTTAATAGCTGGTTTGCCCGATTATTGCTCCCGCGACTGAGTTATGTGGAGCTCTTCTGTCCCATTAATGTGTCTCGATCGAGCATCATGCCACCGAGCGAGTCCTTTGCCAGTTTGGTCGACCGCAGCTTGTACCTACTCCGACCGCTTGGCTTAGGACAAATTACCAACGAGATGATCGTTCCAGGGTTGATCAGACGTATGTGACCTGGCTAGAGGTCCAGATTGAGATTTGGGACCATAGGTATGACCTAATTCCACCACTCCCTCCACCTGAGCGTACGGATGGTGAGCACGAGTATATGGATCGGTATCGCAACGTTACCCGACTTTTCGTCGGGAATACCGTTCACCACGTTGGCGGTCGGTACATTTCATATGCCGGGAGGCATGAGGCACTCGTATGTTATTTGTTATACTTACTTATAATGTTAACCTATCATTCCGTAATTAAATTTTTACATGTTGTGCAGGCTATTAGCTTACATCTATTCTACCAGTTGGGACTGCAGATGCAGCAGCATACCGGTGAGGGAGCGGCAACTTTGCATGAGTATGGCCGGCAGGTTACAAATCTAGCTTCCTGGACATGAGGCGTGCCTGAGATGATGAGCACTTAGTATATGAGGCTGCTTATGTGCCGCCAAAGGAGTACCATCGTGGGACACCAATGGAGCCTGAACGTGGTAGACGTGGCAGGCGTGCCCAGAGAGGAAGGGTTGTCCCACGAGGTTGTGGTGGTCGCCGAGGACGTGGTCCGCAGCAATGGGGCGTTGAGGCACCTGTTGAGGATTTTAGAGATGATCAGCCGGGTGACCACCCTGATCCATACGATGCTCTTCATGATATGCCGTCATTTAGTCTTTAGTTGATGTCAGGGACTTTGCAGGTGACCCCATCAGCTCCATTGTTGATCACGGGCACGAAAATTACGCGACAGGAGTGGGATTAGTATTTTTCTGGTCCCCTAGAGCCATCGAGGGTTGCTGATGATCGTCCGACACGAGATGCGCATAGTGGGCACCGACTGAGTTATGGCTCATCATCGAGGGATGCTGAGGATCTTTCACAGATGCAAGTTTGCTTGTATTACTAGTATTTATATTTGTTTTTATCTCATTGATTAGTCATCAATTTCTAAAGCATTTTTTTTAAAGACATCATCATCGCCCATCACAGAGGCCACTTTGTGCGATAATGACCTATCGGAGACAGATGATTTTATTCAGCAGACCGCCGAGACCATGGTATAACCATTAAAAATTTTATAGCTAACACGTATGTTAGTAATGTATATTTATATACTAAGATATCTTATTATTCTGTAAGTTACTGTTGGACCGACGACCACTTCTACCGAGCCTGTCAGCCTTACCGACGATCATCTTGCAGCGCCTCCTCCAATAAAGAGGCGACGTGATGAGGATGATCCCGATAGCGTAGCCGAGCGGGATGGGATGCGCCTCAGGCCAGCCAATGCTTTAAAGCATACAGGTTGTGGGACCCACTGACATTTATGATTATCTGTATATATGATATTAATTATATAATATCAATATTATTTATATTTTACATAATTTGCGCACGTGTTTTTATTTCTCAAATTATTTATTAGTTTAATACTACAACACAAAAAAAAAACAACTTAACATAATTTAAATTCGGTACAATTAATGATAACACATGACACGTAAAACATAAAGATAAAATACTACACTCAACACATCCATGTGTTTGTTTAGTTACCATCGCTCATTGTTCTGTGCTTCAACCACTTAAATTTCTCTTCCAACCAATTTTTTTCTTCTTCACTACCGCATGTTCTTGTTGTAGTTTAAAGATCCGGAGTTCGTATTCAACGGTCATATTTCAAACATAATGCAAATATGATTTATAGTATTCCTGGTTAATGGGTTCACCATATCATTCTTGAAATCCACATTTATTTTCGTCTTACCAATGGGGATTATAACACAATACTATTAATTAACATGTTATATAAAAAATATTAATAAATATTTTTTTCAAAATAATAACTTACAAGTTGTTGACAAATCCAGCATTTGCGCCCCAGATTGCAATTTGACCAACATAGCTTCAAAATCGCATGTTTGCCACTATAACACATTGGTACGTCATTGTGTCCACACATTTCATTATGCAAGAAAACTAAAAAATTAATGAAAAGTTTTTCTATTGTTTCGTTAAGCGCAAATAATAACTAAAATGCGCTAGGCTTTTATAGGCAGCTAATACACATAACACATATTGGTGGCGCGCTATGTTTCGCGTGATAATGATTCTTTAGGGTACAAGATAGCTTTTCCAAAATGATAACTTTTTAAGGTCGACGAGACAATACACATAACGCATGTTAGTGGCACGCTATGTTTTGCGTGATAATGATTCTTTGGAGTACAAGACAACTTTTTCAGAACGATAACTTTTTCAGGTCGCCAAAACAATACACATAACACATATTGGTGGCGCGCTATGATTTTTTAGGGTATAAGACAACTTCTTAAACTGAACTAAGAGATCTATATTCAAAGACCATTTGAAGAAATATTACAACATAGATTTCAAAAATGCCACTAACATTTAATAAGTGATTCAAGAAGAGGCAAAAAGGTGAAGGTTGTTCAACTGATCCCCATGGAACACGTCTTAACACTATCGATCCCTACCTTGAAAAAAATATGCTAGGTTGCTATACTGATTTGGTTGATGACAAGTGGTATGGTGTTCTGCGTCCCTTGAAAAATAAGCCTATCAATATACACACTGATGTTACTTAGGTAGAGAGACAAAAGACTTATCCCAGTTACCATAAATAATTTCAAACACATGTTTGCACTCGAGAAATGCCTTTCTTTTGGTAATGGTACATCCATATATCCGGTGGACAGATGTTATATACTCTTTGATCTTGTACCTTATGGACGCTTCAATATGTGGAATCAAGACAAGAAAAATTAATTCAACATTCAAGTTAAAATAATTTTCACTGAATGTGTCCATTTCACAATTGTGGGTGCCAATGTATTTACCCACAACGCACATATTTGTTTTCAGCTTCCTCGCATGCAACATCCAATTACAACCTTGAAACCATCTACGATAAATAACCTTGTATACTTCCGGAGACGACTCGTGAATTACGATCTCAAGACACTCTTTTATGATGTACATTTGCACCGCCTTGCTTAGGCGCGCTTTATCAGCAAAGAGCATGCCATTTGAAAGCACCGTTGCTCTAGATTCATTCCACATTGCTGTCCAAATTTCATCAAGATCCTTTGTGTGGGTATCCACATCCGGCATACTTGGCGAATGATCAAGGCAGGGAATCTACCTTGAATGAAAAGGCACATGTGACTCGTACACTCTTGGTTTAACGGGAGGTGGAGCATGCTCCCTCGTCAACTCAGGTTCAGCATTCTCGTCCTCCTCATTATCACCCTCATCAGGGAAGGGTGTGTCATCTCCAGATTCATCAACATTGTTGTCATAATCATTATTCTGTTCCTGACTTTGTGCATCTTCCATATCCCAATTAAATATGTCGTCTTCGGGCAATTGAGTAAGGACATGACCTTCAAGTTGCTCGTTTTTACTGCACAACCAATAAAATAATGAGTTTCTCAAATTCATCCAAACTTTACATATAAACTTTATCACTTCACTTACAAATCAAAATGTGTTGTATCCCATGATGCACATTATCCTGTTGATGATGACTCCCGAATGGACCACCACGATCCAACACACCAAAAGTAGGCATATTCCAATTGGCCGTTGGTTCATAACTTATATTTGGCTGGTACCCCCTTTGGAATATATGAGTGTTAATACAAATTCAATACATAAAAATAAACATTGTAACACAAAGAAAATTTGAAATTTACCACTCGGCTTGTGGATTATGTAAATTAGGGAAAAAATTATTTCCTCGCTCCTCATTCGCCCGTGGAGATAAGTTTAAATCATGCCAAACTCTTTCACCCGGAACCTGTTCGGCTAAAACTACTCCAAAATAACCACCCGATGATTGAGGGATATCCTTACTTTGCGGAACCTCATTATTGCGAACATCGTCATCCTTGATGTACATTTCCAATATTTTTATCACAAGAAGTTCCTGGTGTTCATTCGGAGTCCTTAAAATATCTTTCAGAGTTTCATTGTCTTCGATGTTAAACTCAACATAACAAGAACCCTTACGGAGTAACAGAATACAGATATCTTTCGGTTACTTTAATATTCACGAGTGTTTGCTCACACTCATTTTTTTACATAACAACGATATCAATATATCGTACTCTATTGTAAGTGGTAACTTAACATGACATTGTAGAGAACAACTATAGCATACTGATTTATTCTCCACCACAACCTTATACCCCCCTCCCCCCTCCCAATATAATGAAAACCCTAATTTTTCGCTTTTCGTACATTATGACAAAATGCAAAAAAACTTAACGAACAAATATTTCGAAAGACTTGAAGGATCCTTAATGGATTTTTACAAAAAGAAACTCCTTAAATAAGAAAATAATCAGTCCGAGGTACAATTATTTGATGTATGGTGCCTTAAATATGCGCGCTATATCCCTACGAATTATTAGTGTGTCAATTAAGTGTAGAAGAATTATTGGTGAACCCAATATTTATATATAACATGGGTATTCACCACTTTATATCTTAACAGAGAAATATGCCGTTAAAATATAGTGCGTTAAATATATAATGATGCACAATCTTTTTTTTTATTTTACATATTATGGTGGCTGGAGTTCAAAATACCACAATTAGGTTGGGGATTGAGAGGTACGCCTTTTGTCTTTCTATATACGCAATCATACGGTAATTTTGAGTGATAAGATAACTGTCTTATTAACGCTGTCATTTTCAGAAACGATAAAACGGATAAAAAGCTAGCCTTACGTCATTTTGAAATGACTAATCGTTACATATTTTGTATCCATGATCTAGAGATATTTTTTATGTTAAGATGCTAATCATTACCATTTCATTCTTACAATAATAATTAACGTAGTTTTATTTGAAAACCAAAGAGGATTTGTCCATGGATGAAGGACCTAATGAGGTTAATAATTAAAGGACATTATATTCAAACTTGCGATGTTCAGTGGCGGATGCAACATATAATTAGCGGGTTCAACTGAACCCAATATTTTTAACACGAAACATAAATTTATATGTAAAATCACTAAAATTATAATAAATATTAGATATGAACCCATACTTTTAAATGTTAAATCCATAGAACTAAAATCCTAGATCCGCCTCTGGCGATGTTACGTTGTAATCAAATTGTTCTTTGTTGATCACTATTAATATTCGTCGGATAAAACTTTTTTTTATTCTTCATTTCACAAAAGTCTAGCAAAGAAGGTTAGATAATTTGAATTCTAAGTCTAGAGAAAGTTGTAACCCAAACCATATGGTCCATACTTATACGTATTAGTTTAAAGTTATGGAATCTAAAGACTTCCTTTAATCTTAAAACATATAGCCGCCAATTTCCTTTTTTTCCCCTCTCTTCTCTTTCAAAGTTTAAACTCACCCCCCGTTCCAATTTAATCTACTATACTCTATAGCCTCAAGGAATGTTCTTCGATACTCATAACTATCCCCACCCCCACCCCCCATCTACCCCACACACCCCCACGCTTACAATTCTCAACATCTCTATATATATACACACACACTTGTATATCAACTCTATAACCCATTCTTCTCTTCTAAAACCACTTTCTGCTCATATATTACAACAAAACGAAGGAAAGTTCATTGTTTTACATCAAAGAAAGGATAATTGTAGCACCCCAGTTACAAAAAATGGCAGCTGCATCACTTAATACAACAATTTCAATGCTTGACTCTAACATGGAAACTGATAAGCTCACCTACGAAATTTTTTCCATTCTTGAAAACAAATTCCTCTTTGGCTATGATGATACAAAAACTTCAGACAAAAATTTATCAGCTCCGTTCGCCGGAAACAAGAATGCCGACACCGGAAAAGTCAGAATTTTGACTATTGATGCTGGTGGGTCCACTGATGGTGTCCTCGCCGGAAAATCTCTGACCCATTTGGAAGCCACCCTTCGCCAGAAATCGGGAAAACCAAATGCTCATATTGCTGATTTTTTCGATGTTGTCGCCGGATCCGGCGCCGGCGGTGTACTCGCCGGTCTTTTGTTCACACGTGGGAACGATGGGGTTCCTATGTTTACTGCAAAGGAAGCTCTTGATTTTGTTGTCGAGAATGGTCGGAAAATTTCCCGGAGTTTCAAGACAGGAGTTTTCCGGCGAATTTCCCGACCGGCGAAGGTGTTTAAGAAAGTCTTCGGGAATTTAACGTTAAGAGATACGATGAAAGCGGTTTTAATCCCATGTTACGATCTTACTACTGGGGCGCCATTTGTTTTTTCGCGCGCTGATGCACTGGAAATGGACGGCTGTGATTTCACGATGGCGGATGTATGTGGGGCCACGATGGCTGATCGAACGGTGGATATAAAGTCTGTTGATGGTAGGACAAAGATCACAGCCGTGGGTGGTGGAATTGCGATGACTAATCCAACGGCTGCAGCTATTACACATGTCCTCAATAACAAACAAGAGTTCCCATTTGCTAATGGAGTTGAAGATTTGTTAGTAGTTTCTTTGGGAAATGGGGATTCAGATTCCGGCACCGGAAATGTTATGTCATCACCGGCGGCGTTCGTTAGGATTGCCGGAGATGGAACTGCCGACATGGTAAGTCTTCTTGGTTCATGCAAATTATTTTTTAGTATTTTAATCAATTGAAGGAGTAGTAATAATTGCTGTCTTTAAAATACTTCCTAATTAGAATAGTTGGTGGTACTTTGGAATTAATGAGATTTATTGATAAAAAAACCTTTCTTTTGGCATGGGACCTCACATTATTTAGAGAAAAATAGTACTCTCATTAAATGTTTTTAACAAGGTCACCTAACTTTGTATTATAAAATTAGGAACTTTAGTTTGCAATGATTTTTATAACAAAATTTGTCTTGCCTTGATATTCCATGTATGGACAAAGGCTAATAATTTTTGTATGCGAAAAAATGCAGGTAGACCAAGCTGTGTCAATGGCATTTGGAGAAAGTAGGAAAAACAACTATGTACGAATTCAAGGAAATGGAATAGTTGGGAAGAGAAATGAAATACTAATTAAAGAGGAAAAGATAATGAGGAAAATGGTGGTGATGGCAGAGGAAATGTTAGGGCAAAAGAATGTGGAAAGTGTGTTATTTGAAGGGAAGAAGTTGGTTGAGAATTCAAATTTGGACAAGTTGAAGATAGTTGCAAGTGAATTAGTGAAAGAGCAAGAAAGGAGAAAAAACAGCATATTACCCCCTGTAATATTGAAACATGCACCATCATCTCCTAGAACATCTTCTGCAACTACTCTTTCATCCAATTCTTCATGTTAATTCCAACAACTCAGTAAAATAGTTGACGTACGCGCAAACAATTGTGATAGAGTCGAAGTGTGCGTAAACTAGTTCAAATGTCAAAGGACTAGTAGTTACTAGGATAGGCAATTGTGAGCTTGAGGTTAGTCAAACCGAGTCCCATTAATCGAGCTAAGTCAATGTCTTCAAATATGAGTGTGAAGCCACTCGTGATGAACTTAATTAGGACATCCGAGTTTGAGCTCAGCTGCTACAATAGCCCAACAACTTTTTTGTTTCTCGTTTGATGAATGTTTATATGTATATGATTTCAGTAATATGAATGGATTGCTCATTAGAGGGACTTGCTACATCAAATTCTTTCATTTAGGGATGCCAATGAGAAGGGTTAACAGCCTTATTACTAGTCCCATAATTTATACCAGATAATTGTGTATGACACTCGTATTTTTATAACTGTGGTGTCTGCGTTAGTTTATGCCCAACTCAATTACTCTTGCGGGTTAACTCTATCCCACCAATACCTCTATCCACAAATAATTCTGTATGACACTTACTCAGCCGTAGGGAGGGAAGAATGGGTTCACGTGAACACTTGAGCACTTTTGCCCCCAAGGTCTGGGGTTTGATCCTTGCTTACTCCCTTAGACTTTTTAATTAAAAATTCTTTTATATTTTTATTGTTTTCTTTTCTGGTTACTCGGACTTAATTCGTTCTTTAAAAAGAAAATTTTCACTAATATATTTCATAAAATATGATATTGTGATTCCATCTTTTTCTCTTAAAGATTATCACTGATAATAGTAGGTTGTAAGTGGTCGCTGAAAAAGAGAACTTCAATCTCAAAAAAGTTAACATTTTGTCAAGAAATGAAGCATAAAAAAAAGACAATAAAATTAGTCTTAAACTCCTACTATATAATCAAAGCCTAATAATGCAAATCACATATCTACATAGAATAGAAGTATATAAAAAGATCTACATAATAGGATGGATGAAGAATTTCTTAATGTTTTTTAGCTTGTTATATATAAAGTAAGATAATTAAAACAGTAAGTAAGGATGGAATTATTGATAGTTTGGAAGTATAAAAACTCATCGAGAATATACATAATGCTAATAATATTAACTAGAGTTTCTTTGTCAATTTTGGTCATCGTAAAAAAATGTATATTGTCAAATCATATATTTATCTGAAGCTAGTGGCGCACTTATACTTGTAAAATCATGGATATGCCTCTGCTTTTACTCTCTTAATTACATATCAAACCGTCAAACATTATGGGTGTGTTTGGTGTGAAGGAAAATATTTTTCAATTTTCTCATATTTGGTTGGTTTAAATGTTTTAGTAAATATTTTCCTTATCAACTCATTTTCCTCCAATTTGGAGGAAAATGTTTTACTTATGAAAACATTTTCCAAAACTCCTTATCAACCTTCCTCACCCTATTCCTCATGCTTACCAACCCACCCCTCCCCATTTCTCCAAAAAGACTCTTTTTTTTCGAATTTTTTTTTTCATCACCATCCACCCTACTACCCCCCCCCCCCCCCCCCCCCATTTTTTTTTTTTTTTTTTTTTTGTTATTTCAAATTTCTGCTTTTTTCATTTTTTGCACTCCCCCACCCCGTGCAAAAGATTTTTTTTTTTAATTTCAAATTTCTGTTTTTTTGTTTTTCTGCACACCCCTCCCCCTCCCCCGGAAAAAAATATTTTTTTTTATATATATTCAGTTTTAGTTTTTTCATCTTTCGGTTTACAAGTTTGAAATTTTATAAGTTCCAAAGTTATGAGTTCAGAGGCTTATGTATTTGGAAGTTTATGGCTTTAGAAATTATAAAGTTTACGAGTTCGAAATTTCGCGATTTCGAAAGTTTAGCGATTTGGAAGTTTATGAAATTTGTGGTTTTAGAAGGTTGTTGATCCGAAAATTTATGGCTTCATGTTTATTGTATTTAAATTATTTATGAATACTCTTGAGAAATTATTTTTCTTAATTTACGTACCAAACACTGAAAATTGTTTTCTTTAATACCAAACACACCCTATATTTGATGAGTTTAAAGAGAGGAAGGAGCAACATTCTTACTGTAATGTCTTTGAACACAAAGTTGTCTCACTTCATTAGAAAGTGATTTAATTAAGGCATCTTTGAAGCATAAGATTTTTAAAGAGGCATTGAGTATGCCCTGTAATAAATTTGTAGCGTGATACTTGGATAATAATTAACCTTAATTATGTCTTACTATCAACAAGTTTAATTCTTTGTCATGTCACTTTGACATAATCCTTCGAAGCTACCCATCTTTGTCTCATGCTTCTAGGTGGAAAAAAGTTAACTATGCACGGTCTTTACCTGATTCAATGGAAGTTAGTATTGACATGCGAGGTCTTAGGCGCGGACAAAATATATTACTCCATCCGTTTCAATTTCGAAAATTTAGTTTGACTTGACATAAAGTTTAAAAAGAAAAAAAAAAAATTTAAAACATGTGGTCCTAAAAGCTTAAGGGCAAAAATTTTATGGGACCGTGATATTTGTGTGACGATAAAATTTTTTTATTAAGGGCAAAGAGTGTAAAATGAAAAGGTTAGAGTTAAATTGATTCCAAATGTAAAAAATTATCATTACTTTTTGAACAACCTAATAAGAAAAGAAGTATGTCATTTAAATTGAAATAGAGGGAACATGTGATTTCTTTTTATATGTATCTAATTTTGGTAGGCAGAGTTAACTAATATTTACTTTGGTGAAATGTAACAAATATTTCATGAAATTTAATTAATTAGAAATGTGGGCAAGTCGACCCAATACCACAAACATAAAAAATAAAAAATAAAAATGGTCAGAGAGTGTAGACACAAGACAATTGTATGTGTGGACAGAAGATTACAAATGTCGATTTGTGAAAAAGAAAATGAAATTGACACTGGAGAGAGGGGAAGAGAAAGATATTATATAAAGACGATCTCTGTCTCCACATGTCCGGTTTAAGTTTCTCTGTCGGTGTAAAGTAAAACTTAGTATTACAATCACTTGCCGAATTTGGGAGAGGGCATAGTAGATGTGATATTTCATATTTGGACAGTTTATAAATATGATCACTGATAGTGTACAGATATTTTACAAGACAATGCCTTCAATTATATATTTTATGTTTGTTTATCCTCAAAATCGGATAATAAATGAATTTGTAAGTGATTTTAAGGATATGTAGATTTATTCGATACAAAGCAGTAAATAAAGAAAAATTAAATATACAAAGATAAAATAGATTCAAATCACACGAGTATGACAGTTCGAGCCTTGGTGAGATATTTACCCTCGATCAGGCTCGTAACAACAAGCACTAATAAATGAAAGCAAAAGAGCTAATCACTGAGAAAATAATGATATATCGCCTTGGAATGTGTGTTACAATGTGTTTGATGAATTATCAGACTCCCTTTATATAGTAGGGGAGTCCTACTTTAGATACAACTCTATAAAAGGTAAAAAATCTCCTAATTTACAGATTTTCGGTCCTTCATCAATACGTGCCCAGATCCCCACCGTAATATCCGGCCGGTCGCGGATATTACGGCCTTTAGTTGGCCGAGCTTGGTTTCCCGACAGTGTTCTTCGAAACCGTTCAAAGCTAAGATCGATTTTGAACCGTGACCCCGAAATTCTCGAAGTAGGGTGTCATGCCCCCAAATCTTGACTCGATGAGACTGACCCCTCGACTTTGGTCCCACGTTAACATCTCGAACTGGGCCTATTTTGTCGAAGACCGAGATGTACCATGAGCTCGGTTTTACCCGTATACAGATAGTCCCCTCGTTTTTCGAAGAGTAAACGACGAGAAATGAAATGAGCTTCCCATTTGTAGTTCGACGCATCATGACAGATTCAACAAAACAGCCGAAACGTCTCGTCAGTCAAGTCATAATGGCATTAAATGCATGTCAGTCGCCGGTCGGCCGTCCCTGGTTGTGAAATGTCGTTGAACTACTATAAACACCCCCTCCTTTGTTCATTTTTACTTTACATCCAAACCTTCTACCCTCGTACCTTTAGGATTTCAACACTTTTTAGCACATTTATCTTGGTTATTCAAGGCCCTTCGCAAGAAATTTTACCCATCTTCATCTCAAGCCAACAAGTCTAATCCTTCAACCTTCCTTTCTTTCTTCACCTTTCTTAGATTTTCCTCCATCTTCATTTTTTACAGAAATGGCAAAGACTTCCAAATCCGTTCCCCAGAAAGAAACTCCTTCTACTTCGCGGCCGGCTATTGAGACCAAGGAGACTGCTCCGCACGCGGCCGTCGATGAACCAGTATCTGAGCCCTCTTTGAAAATTTTCATCCTGGGGGATGCTCAGTCAACGTCGATTACAAGGTTGAAAAGCCTTCCTCCGTACAGGGTCGATGTGAGGAGGTATCGAGATACATCTGCTCGATTATCGAAGAGGTCCTCCCGACGGTTCGCAAAGACTGCAACTTGGCCGATAAAGACATAGTGGTCCCCGACCCCGATGAAGACATTACCACCTATGTTGAGGGATACCTAAGTATTTACACTTATCCCTTTACATTGGTACCGGTGAACCCGATCATCATAGATTTTTGCAAGAGGCACGAGGTATGCCTTGGTCATATTCATCCTTCAATGTGGAGGATTGTGATCCTCCTTCCGTTTATTGTGAGAAAAATTGATGGGTGCTTATTCACCATCGATCATCTACTCTGCTTATACAGTCCCCGACTCTTTCCGGGGGGACTGATAAAGCTTGTGTGTCGGGCCATTAAAGCCCCGTTCTCGAGCATCGATGAAGACCGGGATCGAGGATGGTAAGGCCGTTTCGTCTGAGTGAAGACTTCAAACTTGATCCCAGCTGAATGTAGTCCATTTCCCGAGAAGTGAAATACATCACGTAAGTATAACTTACTTTCGAACGTCGATTTATTACTTATTTCTCTTTTCCTTATCAGTGCTTTGTGATGGTTCAGTTGTCGCTTGGATTCCAAATGCTGCCCCTCGACTCAAGGAGTGGGTCGAGGGTATTCAATGCCCTGCTCCTAGCTCTCGTGGCGCAAAATTTCGAAGGGCCGTTGGGAGGCCCGTTCCCATGGTGAGACTTCTTTCCCGAGTAGGTTGTATTAGGATTATCCTTTTAACATTAAGCCCTTACTCTCTTAACTTCTTTTTGCAGGCTTATCTAAGGATGTCGAGCTTAGGCCTCCAGTTGGTGGCGAGAACTTACCTGCCGAGTCCCCAGCTCCGAGGCAGGCCGAAGATAAGAAAAAGAAGAGGGCTCCGAGTTGCCTGAGCACGGAGAAAAAGAGAACAAGGAGAAGGCTGGTGCGTAAGCCAAAGGAAAGGACCAGCTCCCGAGCGCCACCTTCGGACGTGCTCTATCGGCTGAGGGACGATTCTGGGGAGAAGAACCATTTATTCTGATGGCCCGTGAGCCATCGCAGCTCGAAGAGCAGGGGGCTTCTAAACCAGAAACTGTGTGTCCGATCTACCTCAAGCCAGGAAGGTTGATGAGGAGACCCAGGTCGAAGCTATCCAGGATGCGGGTGGTGTCCTGAAGGAGACAGTCGGTGTGATAGACATCACCAAGTCACCCGTGTTTACTGAGTCCATGTACAACCAGGGCCAAGCGGTGAAAGAGCGCCCCAACCCCCATCGCTGCTTTTTAATGGTGTGGATTCTACTGCCACAGAGGACGTCATCGAATTGGGTGACATAGAGGTACCAAAGAAGAGTCCATCCTCGGGGGCAGGTGGGCTAACTAGAGCCTGAAACTGATCAACTGGTTCTCTGCCCCGAGTGCAGATCCTGACCGGAAGCGGTCCATTATATTCACCGTTCCAAAGGATGCCCGAGTTCTTTCCACCCCCGTAGGGGTAGCCAGTTATCTCTGGTGCCTGGTGACCGAAGAGGACCAGGCCAAGATGCACGAGGTGGACTCCCCGTGCTTGTTCAACGAAGCACAAAAGGCGCTAAACCGGGAAACTATTGATAATTCTTGAAGATTCCAATATTTCTTCTCACATTTGAACTAGTTTTTTTGGTAATTCTAATGTATTTCCACGTATTTACAGGCTTTAGTGCTCCACTATGAGACCTTCCTCCGGTACCGGGAAGAATTGAGCCACTGTGAAGCCGAAGCCAAAGAGCTTATTGAGAAAAGAAACATGTACAAACTTCTCAGCGAGCAACGTGAGGGCAAGATCAAGAGCCTCCAAACCGAGTTGGATGCGATTCAGAAAGAACATGCCAACCTGTTGGATGAGGTAAAATTTTTTGAAGTTAGTGATGATGAACTAGACACGGTGTCTAACAGTCAGAATCCACATGTCTAGCAGAAGCTCAATCAGATCAACCAACTTCGAGCCGATATGGATGTGATCAAAGTCAAGGCCGAAGGGTGGAAGAGCAAGATTGATTGCCTGGCTTCGGAGAAAAAGACATCTCTGGAGCAGTTGGCCTCGGCGGAGACCCACTTCGATCGGTAAAGGATAAGGCGGAGGCACAGTCCTAGAAAGTCAAGGGGCTTCAATCTAAACTGATCGCGGCTGTTGTCGATCGGGAGTTCCTCGCTAAGGAGCTTAAGGAGGCCAAGTCGGTGGCTGAAATAACCAAGGTCGATGCCAATGATATGGTGACCCAATATAAAGCCGATGCCAAGGCAGCCCAAGACCGCCTGAAAGACATGATTGAATACACGAAGTGGCAATCCTGAAGAGAGGCTCCCTAGGAGGTTTATGCTCGGGGTTTTGGTGTGTCGGCCGAGATCGATACTGCTAAGGGGCTTGATGCTGAGAAAAAGAAGACGACGTATCCCGAGGATGAAGAAGACTCCGATGGTTCGGACAGATTCGAGGACGAGGAAGATTCTGAAGGCCCCGGGGGTGAGGCGGGCTCTGTGGGAGACCAAGCTGTTTAAATGCCTCGCAGTTTTTTCCTTGTCTTTGTACTTTTGTGAATTTTTATCGAGGTCGTTCGGCCTTTGTAAATTTTTCTTTATTTTTGAACCTTTGTGCTTTTTGCCCGTTTGGCCTTTGTAAAGATATTTTATATATATAAGGCTCGTTTTCCCTTCGACAATTTTGAAGCTTGTTTCTTTTCACTTTTTTCTTTATGATTGCGAAGAATGCCTTAGCACGTAATAATTAGGTCTTGTTCGGAGGTTCTAACAAGACTTGCTCCCGATTTTGTTTAATACTCGTGGGGGGCTCGGTATGACTGGAACCTTTCCCCAAAGTACTTAGGATATTTTAGATTATAATTTGTCGAGGGTAGGCTTTTGAACCGGCTTAGAAATTTTGAAGGCCTTATATTTTTGTTACGGCTCTCGGACGTCTCCGAGCCGTAGCATTTTAAGTTCGGGTATTTCCCAATGGCTTGTTCCCCCGAGTTACCCAAGCTTGCCTAAGATAACAGTCCCCGAACGGGGATGGCTGTAGCCTTTAAGGTTCGGGCACTGCCTAATAGGTCTTGTGCCCCCGAGTTTTGATAGCCCGAACATCCGAGCGTCTTTGGACGACAGTCCCCGAGTGAGAGTGATCCTTTGAAATCGGATAATGGTGGCCCTTAGGCTCGATATCTTTAGGGGACCGAATGTAGAAAATTTCTTAAGAAATTTTTTTTAAAGGACAAGATATTTATCCGCAAGGTAAAAACTTCCTTTCATTTTGTGCATAATATATACGGTTACACATGTGTGCAAGCTTTGTGTCAGGGCTCGAGAAGTCTATATGGACACAGTTCATTTGAGCTTTTGACCTTTACAGTAAATCCTATCGATCGAGCCGAGACTATTCGATCATAAAGTTTCTTTCCTTGCTAAAGTCATTGTCCGAGGGTGATGCCCCCAGTGTTTGAGGCCGATCATAGAGAAGCCTCGAATGTTGTTGTCGAGATTTTTGACATCGTTTCATAGCTGGTCTTCAATTCTAATTTAGCACAATGTACTGTTGCCTCGTTAAAAACCTTGCCGGAAAATCCATTTGAGACAAAACTGGTTCAAGGGAAAAAAGAGTGCAACGGGTGCTTTCAGGCCTAAAAAGTAATATCCTTCTTTGACGATTACCTGCAAGCGTAAGTCCAAAATGCAAATAAATAAAAGAAGTAAACGGGGTTGTTCCTTAGCAGTAGTATCGCTTCAAGTGAGTTATGTTCTAGTTGTTCGATAGTGGGTCACTGTTTATTGTTCCGAGTTTGTACGATCCCTTTCCGATGATCTGGATAATTTGATATGGACCTTCCCAGTTCGGCCCCAGATTCCCTTTGTTCGGGTTCCTGGTGCTTAGTGTGACCTTCCTTAACACTAAGTCCCCCACATTGAAATGTTGAAGGTTGGATCTTCGATTGTAATACCTCTCGATCCGCTGTTTTTAGGCGGCCAACCGGACAAAGTTGGTTCTGCGCCTTTCATCCTACAGATCCAGGCTTGTATCATAGCCTCGTCATTTGATTCTTCACTTGCATATCGGAAACTGAGACTTTGTTCTCTGACTTCGATCGGTATTAGAGCTTTGGCACCGTAAACCAGCGAGAACCGGGTGGCCCTAGTACTGGACTTCGAGGTCGTACGGTATGCCCATAGGTCTTCGGGCAAGATTTTCTTTCCATTTCCCCTAGGTGTCGGTAAACCTCTTTTTGAGGTTTTAGAGTATTGTTTTGTTTGTGAACTACACTTGTCCGTTCCCACTAGGGTGGTAGGGTGTTGATAGGATCCTTTGATCGTATGGTCTTTGAGAAACTTGCTTACTTTTCTGCCGATGAACTGTTTTCTATTGTCGCACACGATCTCAGTCGGCATTCCGAACCGGCATATTACGTGGTCCCAAATGAAATTGATGACTTCCTTTTCCCTGGCCTTCTCATATGCCTGGGATTCCACCCACTTGGAAAACTAGTCAGTCATAAATAATATAAATTGAGCCTTACCGGGTGCCCATGAAAGGGGGCCAATGATGTCCATCCCTTATTTCATGAACGACTAGGGTGACAAGACCGAATACAGCAGCTCCTCGGGTTGATGAATCATCGGAGCATGCCTTTGACATTTGTCACATTTTCATATGAACTCCTTCGCATCCTTTTCCATGTTGATCCAGTAGTAGCCGACTCTGATTATTTTTCAAACCAATGATTCGCCGCCTGAATGATTTTCGCAGGTGCCTTTGTGGACCTCCTGATCTCACCCAAACTCACACAACAAATATAGGTTGTGAGGCGGTCGAAGCAATAATAAAAACCCAACGCAAGTCGACGTCGAATCCACAAGAAGCAAGATATGGGGTTAGGTATATACCTAGTATGAATGTACGACGTGCCCTAGATTAAACTTCCACATATTATTTTGTTGTTTCTATTCTACTTTTACTCTATTTATTGTAATTGTAAATCTAAGAGACAATGTTTTTGGGTTTTGGTTGTTTTTCAAGTGATAAACGATCTAGGGTTGAAACTTCCGCCTAGTTGGTTACCTAACAGATTTAGAGCTTTAGGACATGTTTGGTTGATCGGGATATAATATAACAATCACACTCAATTACTCACTCTATACCTCTCGGTAGTTTGAGTGATTTTGCCCAATTTGGCTTTCTCAAGTCCAAATGGGTATTTCATGAAACAAGTGATAAATGATCTAGTTGGGTCTTACTATCTCTAGGTCCGACCCTTTAATTGGGGCTATCAATTTCTTGAGTTCACCCAAATTCCTAGCTAGCCAAGTTTTCCAAGACTTAGTGTCACTTTCTCAAGTAGAGACTAAGTTCATTTGGCATGAATCAATGTTTGCAACCATTAATTATAGAATTCAAGCAATAACAAGGCTAAATATCATATACCCAATCATAAATAAGCCCTAAACCATTAACACATTAAGTACCCATACTAGGGTTGGGTCACAACCCTAGCTTAGGGTTTAGCTACTCATGGAAAATGAAGAAATTAAAGAAAAATAAAATTCATAATACTTGATTAAGGGGAGTAAATCTAATGTTTAAGAGCTAAATTAGTACAATGTTATACAGTAAATAAAACCGGCTCAGGTGCTCCCAACTTACAAAACTTAACCTAAAAATGACAAAAAGTTCTATTTATACTAAGCTGAAAATACCTGACAAAAATGCCCCTGCAGAGGTTGTGCGACCGCATAATTCTGTGTGAGGTCCACACTTTGATCTTGATTGATCAACTGAGCTTTCTTCGGTCGCATAAAACTGGGATGTGTCTGCACTTCATCTAATTGTACGGACCGCGCATTTATGAGTGCGACCGCACACTTCAAGTTAGAGTGGGGCTGGACTGCATTCTGCGGACCGCACAATTATGAGTGTGACTGCACTTTGGCCTCCTGCGGCCGCACAATATTAGTGCGGTCCGCACATCTTCAATCTCCCAAAATGCATGTTCTCTGAATCTTGTTTTCTGCGGGCTGTATAATTATGAGTGCGGTCGCACTTGGCATCTTGCGGCCGCACAATAATAATGCGGTCCGCACATCTTCAAGCATCCTAAAACATGGCTCTCTGAATCCTCTCTTCTGAGGCCGCACAATAATTGTGCAGTCTGCACTCTGTGAAGAATTTCCATCACTACTCCTTCAGAGTTTGCGGTCGCACACAATATTGTGTGGTCCGCACTGTGGCCCTGTTTTGCCTTGTTTTGGTCCTTGTCCAATTTTACTCTTTTTAGTCGATTTTTACTTCTTTAGATTGTTTCCCAATATCACTACAAGAAAGCACATTTTATTAGTTCTCGGGAATACCTTTAAGTATTTTTGAGCTGAAACGCAAGTAAAAGAGAGCATATAAGCAGTCAAAATCCCTACTTATCAACTGCCCAAACTTAAGCTTTTGCTTGTCCTCAAGCAATTAAGGAAATTCCCACTTCCACTAGAAAAGGGCTATTTCAATTGGCCTAAATTGAGTCACACACAAATCAATTGGGACCAACAATTACCCACACGCTCATGAATCATTAACAAGCCTATGATTTGAATGTTGAAGCACAAATGACTCTAATGTGACACTTGGGCATCAAGGGGTGACTTTGTTCATCAAGAAAGCTCGCACTTTCATGCAAGTCGCTGTGGATCCCAAACTCCTCCTCCTATACTCTCCGGAAGCTCATCTCACTCACGAATGAAGAATTCAATACAATGACTTGAGAAAGATTGGCTCATCATTCTCAAAAGAATATCACAAGCCCCGCTCTAAGTACCATATGCTTTCCCCTTATGTAGATCACCACTAATGTAAGCTTGCTCGGCTTGAAATCATGTACGGATTTTTCGGCATGTAATGAAGGCTTTTGAACTAAGGAGGTAAATATCGGAAATCTTGCCATGCTAATCATATTCTCCTTCTTTTCTTTCTCCATGCTTTGAACTTTTGCTTTCTTTTGCATCTTTTCAACCCTTTCATATTATTCATTTTCTTTTTGTGTTTTTCTTTGTTATTCCTTTATTTTTCTTTGCCTTTCCTCTTCTTCATTTCTTTTGTCTTTTTGTGCATTGAAACTATCTTAAAAATCCTCGTTTCTCCCCCAAAATTATGTTTTCGCCATTTGAATCACATGAGTGCTAAAGAAAGTTCGGGTGCCAAGAGAGGGTCACTACAAAATGGGTAAAGACTTGTAACGTGGTTATCGAATAAAAGAGGATTTAGGCTCAAAAGGGTTTACTAAGGATGATATCATTGATGGTCCATGGAAAGTTTCAAAAGGGGCCAAGGAGAGCCTACAATTACTTCTCAAGCAGAGCTAACTTAGACTTTTGCCTAGAAACACATTCAGGGAAAGTTCTAGACCATTTGCACGGGTACTTGGACTTGTAATAAAATACCTCACCTCTCACACAACTGTATTGTTAAAGAAACAAGAGTTGAGGGCCCACAATAACCGCATTCAAGAATGAAAATCACTAATGGTTCAACTAAACCACCCAATGATTGCCTAAGTCAACACAAGAGTCACAAGGTCACTAACTAGAGCTATTTCTTTACAAAAACTTGTTTTTAACCATAAGCGCATAGTTAAGTGTGTTGGTACCAAGTGAAACATGCTCGACCCTTGTTTATTCATTAACACTACTTGTTTCTACCTAGACATCAAAAAACTGACTCAGTCACTTAAGAAGGTTGTCACGCCATCCATCGTTGGGAAGAGCCACCCGGTTCACATAAGACCCACCTTTTGGAAAGAACCATGGCATTAAGAAAAGAAAAATCTTATTGTTCACTAAAACATAAAAAGAATCTAACAAATCAAAAATAAGCTAATAAAGTAACTAAGAAGCTATACTATTAAGAAAACAAAATGAAGAAGCTATGAAATAAGCTACTGAAAGTAAGGCAAACGAATATGCAAATCGAGGGAAATAAAATATATACAAGAGGGATGAATATATACATAATGAGGGAGAAAATCAAAATAAAAGTAAAATAAAAGAAAGAGTATTAAAGTTATTACATGCCCAAATGTAATCAAATGTCATCAAAAAGTTATCCAAATCATCCAAAATACCAAAATAGACCACCCCCCCAGAAAAAGAACAAACAGTGTCCTCAATGCATAGCAAAATCAAAACATAAGAGGGGAGAGAGTAAATAAAAATCCCTATGTGATCTCGGGGTGACTGGAAACATCAGCACCCTCGATCTCCTCTAACTGAATCTCATCATCACCGGGCTGAGGGATAACATGGTTGGTGAGCATCTGAAGCATCTCCAAAGCAGTGGGGGGAGTGATATATGGCTCGTCAGACTGACCAGATGATGGCTCTGCTGATGGTGACTCTACTGATGGTGTTGCTGGGTCAGCTGGTACTGATGGATCTATCTCCATCAGTAGGTCAAAGGGCAAATCACCTGCTGCTGCGAAATTCGTCACCTCCTTTCTCAAATTCTTTAGTACTTTCTTCGAAGCCTAAGACTTCCTCATCTTCTTCACTTGCTTGGTCAACTCCTCAATAGCACCCCCATGAGCTACCAATGTGTCCATGATAGTCTTCTGGTTGTCCAGAATCTTCTTCAATGTATCCTCCACGGACGGAGGGACCTATGGCACTGGTGGAGTAGAGGACTGCGCTGCAATAGTACTGGATATGTCAGAGAGATTAGAAGTGGTTGTTTGCATCTAGTTGTTTAGGCTCGCCTAGGTCCGGGAGACTCACAATGCAGTGAGAGGATAGGTGGACGAGGCTGGCACTGGAACTGAACCTGATGGCTTAAAAGTTGAAGGTGGTGGTCTGGCGGCTGTCCCGGTGGAAGGTCCGGCTGTTGTGGAAGGCATGGGAGTTGTAGATGGCTTAGCAGCAGCCTCTGAACCTACCACCGATGGCTCGTCATACTGACCAACAGTGGTAGTGTCCTTACCCTTGAACTTTGGATTGTCTCACCCTGCAAGTGATACCATGAAAAAGGCTTCTTAGCTTTTACCATTGTGTCATATGGCCTTGGCTCCACCTTGGCATCATTGAAGTACTCTGTGAGGGTGTTTTGATAGGGATAGGACTTTTCACTTTTTCGAACCGCCAATGTGATGTTGGTAGACATGATGGCACCCACATTTATCGGGTACATAATAGAATCCACAAGAACTTCTCGGGGAAGTGGGAGGTTGTTCTCATTCATACTCGGATCAATACGGCTACACACAAAGGTTTTCCACCCTTTAGCTTCAAAGTTGAGGGTGGCCCGCATGATAGGAACTCCAGTTGTAATCCATGGTGGTGGTGGTCCTCGAGCAGCCAAAATCTAAGCTAGCCAAGGGCGAGCTGCTTCACCCAAAGCGAACTTCTCTAGGTACTAGACTGCTTCTACTTGTTCAAATCACACATAAGCATTCAAAGAGACAGCGTCGAAGTGGACTTTCAAATTTCTCACTTTTGTCACTTTTGTCCCCTTATTGATGTGAGCCACATTGGCGTAGAACTCCCTGACCAAGTGCTCATTTGCATCTAAGACACTGTGGGTGAACCACTTCCACCTCTTGTGCTCCTGGAACTGTCTAAGGACATTTGGATTATGAATATACAAATCCTTCATCAAGAATCGTATCTCAAGTGTGAGCAACCTCATGGGCCACAACTCCCGAAATCTATTAAATGTTGTCAAGCTGACGAATCTATCTTCCCAAATTTCTTTCTTCTTTGAACTCTCAAGGCCACCCACTTGAGTGTCCCCCCCCCCAATAATCATCCGGGAAATCTTTATCATCAACATCAATAGTTAATGGTACCGAATTAGGTGAAGATGAGGGCTCAGAACCCTAGCTTCCTGCATCAGAACCCTCAGAAGAGCTGGATGTAGGTTCATTGCGCAATTGATAGCGCCTAGTGGGTTGAGGTGGTTGGGATTGGGACTCAGGCTACCCACATGAGTTTTAAGCACATATTAATCATATTTGACATTTTTAGGCCTAAAAATAACTAAACTAATCAAATAAAAAAAACAAAAAATTAAGAAAAATGGACAAAAATCTACATGGATTGAACATACAAGTAAAGAATGATGCAAGTGAGAAGCTAACTTGATGAACTGAGTGTGATTTGGGAACTATTTTGTGATGCACAGTGATTTATAGGGCTTGAGAGTTCAAAGAGTGTAAAGTGTAAAAAGATGTGAAAAGTCGTACTTATACTTTGACCAAGTCGGTCAAAAACTTACCTGAGTGCGGCCGCACAATTTTGAGTGTGTTCCGCACTCTTTACCTGCTCATGGACTAAGCTTTTGCAGTCCGCATAAAAATGAGTGTGGTCGCATATTCTTGTGCGGTCCATATAGTGTTATGTGCGGACGCATTTTGGTCACGCACAATAATAATGTGATCCGCACATCTTCAATCTCCCAAAATGCATGTTCTCTGAATCTTGTTTTCTGCGGGCCTCACAATTATGAGTGCGGCCGAACTTGGCATCCTGCGCTCGCAAAATAATAGTGTGGTCCGTACATCTTCAAATATCCTAAAACATGGCTCTCTGAATCTCCTCTTCTGCAGCCGCACAATAATTGTGCAGTCCGCACTTTGTGAAGAGTTTCCATTAGTGCTCCTTCAGGGTTTGCGTCCGCACACAATATTGTGTGGTCCGCATTGTGGCCCCTTTTTTCCTTGTTTTTGGTCCTAGTAAAATTTTACTCCTTTTTAAGTCGAGTTTTACTTCTTTGGCTCGTTTTCCAATATCCCTGCGAGAAAGCACATTTCATTAGTTCTTGGGAATACCCTTAAGTATTTTTGAGTTGAAACGCAAGTAAAAGAGAGAAAATAAGCAGTCAAAATTCCTACTTATCACCTCCCTCAGAACATACTCAGTATCTTCAGAAAAGCTAAATGGGGTTGCCTTCGTATGCATGGCCCTCGATTCCTTTGGATCCAAGGGCAGTTTTCCGTTCTTCAGATACTCTATATATTTGTTTCTCCAGTCCCAAGTTAGGCACGTGGAGTTCATCTCTACGTGGCCTTCTTCCACTATCGATCTCAGGAGTTGTAAGACTACCCCCGAGTTGAACTCATCGTCTTCGACCAACGATCGACCCCAAGTTAGCAAGCGCATCGGCCTCACTGTTTTGATCCCGAGGTACGTGTTGTAGAGTCCAATCCTTTAATCGATGTATTTTATCCAGAAACTTATCCATGTATCTTTGCATTCGTTCCTCTTTGACCTCGAACGTCCCATTAACTTGGTTCACCACAATGAGGGAGTCGCACTTAGCTTCGATCACCTCCACCCCTAGCTTTTGGCTAGTTCGAGACCTGCAATCTTGGCCTCATATTCAGCCTCGTTGTTAGTCAATTTTATTGTCCTAATAGATTGTCTAACTATATTGACTGTTGGTGGCTTCAATACGATGCCAAGTCCGGTCCCTTTTGTATTCGAGGCGCCATCCCTAAAGAGGGTCTAGATCCCCGAAGAAGTCCCCGAGTTCAATAATAACTCTCTTTCGACCTTGGGTAATAGGGACAGTGTAAAGTCGGCCACAAAGTCTACTAGAATTTGAGATTTAATGGCAGTCCGGCTCGCCGATATTCAATATAGTATCCGCTGATATCTACGTCCCATTTGGTCAACCGTCCCGAGAGATCGGGTTTATGCATTACATTCCTCAATCAGTAAGTAGTCAAAACACATATGGGGTGACACTGAAAATATGATTTCAGCTTCCTAGAGGCGCTTAGCAAAGCGAGCACCAGTTTTCTAGGTGAGAGTATCTAGTTTTGGCCTCGCCTAGAGTCCTGCTAACATAGTAAATTGGAAATTGCATACCTTGCTCTTCCCGGACCAGGACTCCACTTACCACTATCTCTGATACTGCTAAGTATAGGTATAGTTGCTCGTCTGTCTTCGGAGTATGAGGCATGGGTAGGCTCCATAGATGCCACTTGAGTTCCTCCAAGTCCCATTGGCACTCCGGGGTCCACGAGAAGTTATTATTCTTCTTCAACAGTGAGAAGAACCAGTGGTTCTTTTCGGAAGACCTCGAATCGCCCCAGGGTGGCTATGCGTCCGATTAATCTTTGCACAGCCTTTATGTTGTCCACAACATCGATATCTTTGATCGCCTTAATCTTATTGGGGTTGATCTCGATTCCCCATTTGGATACCATGAATTCGAGGAATTTACCGGATTCGACTCCAAATGCGCACTTCTCCGGGTTCAGCTTCATATTGTATTTCTTCAATATGCTGAAGTTTCCTGCAAATGTTTCAAATGGTTCTCTGCTCGCAAGGACTTAGTCAACATATCATCAATGTAAACCTCCATTGATTTTCCTATTTGTTCCTCGAACATCCGATTTACTAGGCGTTGGTAAGTGGCACCGACATTTTCTAGTCTGAATGGCATCACGTTATAGCAGTAGGTGCCGTATTTAGTGATGAAGAAAGTTTTTTCCTGATCGTCCGAGTTTATACGTATTTGGTTATACCCGGAATAGGCGTCGAGAAAATTGAGGATCTCGTGGCCGATTGTTGCATCGATCATGCTATCGATGTTGGGAAGAGGGAAGATTCCTTGGGACATGCCTTATTCAAATCTTTATAGTCTACATACATTCTTAATTTATTCCCTTTTTTAGGGACTACCACTACATTTTCTAACCAATCTGGGTATTTAACTTCCCGAAAGGACTCTAATTTAAGGATTTTAGATAGCTCATCCCTGATGAAAGCATGTTTGACCTCGGACTGGTGTTTCCTCTTCTGCTTGACCGTGTGGAACTTCGGGTCCATGCTTAGCTTGTGAGTGGTTATTTCCAGCGGGATCCCTGTCATATCAAGGTGTGACCAAGTGAAACAATGTTCGTTAGCTATAAGAAATTGAATGATTTTTTTCCTCAGAACGGGATTCAACCTTGTGCTCAGGTATACCTTTCGATCGGGAAAGTGTTCGATCAGTACGACTTGCTCCAGTTCCTCGATCGTTGATTTGGTAGCGTCGGAATCGTCGGGGGCTATGAAAGATCTGGGAACTCCGTAATCGTCGTCCTCATCTACCCCCTGTTTCTCCCATTTTGTCGAGGCCGGTATCAGTAATTGCTATTTAGCCTCACCTTTGTCCATCGGGTTCGGACCTTCCGATGTGAAAAGTGCGGATACCGGGATCACTACATCAACAACGAACTTTCCTTGGTCGATCGCTCCCCGTAAACTATTTTGATTCCTCCAGGTGTTGGGAATTTCAAGACCTGGTGTAGTGTTGAGGGTATTGCTCTCATGTTGTGAATCTATGGTCTCCCGAACAAAGCATTGTATCTCATATCTCTTTTGATCGCATAGAACTTGGCTTCCTGAATGGTCCCAACGATGTTCAACGGAATGTTATCTCCCTTTTAGTGGTCTCGCATGCCATGTAGAACCCGTTCAAGACTCGGACCGCATGTACGATCTGATCTTATAGGTTGAGTTGTTCCACGACTCTCGATCTGATGATGTTGGTTGAGCTACGTCGATCAATCAACACATGCTTAACCAAAGATTTATTTATAAGTACTGATGTTACTAGTGCATTGTTGTGGGACTGCACGATCCCCTCGGCGTCTTCGTCATTGAAAGACAAGGTTCCCTCCGGCACGTAACCCCGAGTCCATTCTTCCCTTGTGATGGATACTTTGGTGCGCTTGAGCATCGTCCCCTGGGGAATGTCGACCCCACCAATGATCATGTTAATAATGTGCTGAGGTTCCTAATATTCGATCTGTTTACCAGAATCTCTGTTCCTGAAGTGGTTCTTCGCTCGATTGCTTAGGAACTCTTGGAGGTGTCCGTTGTTGAACAACCGGGCTACTTACTCTCTTAATTGTCGGGAATCCTCTGTTCTGTGGTTGTGAGTGCCATTATATTTCCACATTAGGTTAGGATCCCTTTGGGCTGGATCGGACTGTAGAGGTCGAGCCATTGGTATCCTTTATGTGTCTTATGGCAGATACAATGGCGGCGTCAGCGACGTTGAAGTTTTACTTTGATAATCTTGGCGCTTCTTTAGGCCCGATGGGCCTGTCGAAAGTGTTTTTGTGCATGAGTCCCTGATTGCTTTAACCTTGATCACTTCTCCTTTTATTTCTCACAGGTTTTCGTCAAGACCCACGGCTTCTTCGGTCACCACTGTACGGATGATACTGATCCCTGTTAGATCTCGGTCTCTCTTGACTTTGTCGATGGTTATGACGGGATACACAGATCCGGAAGGGGCCCCAAGCTGATCATCTTCGACCCGGATCTTTGATTGATACATGTTATATACATCAGCCCAAGTAATAGCCGGATATTCTACCAAGTTTTGCTTCAGCTACTGTGAAGCCAAAGATCTTTGAATGTTGAGTCCTTGGGTGAAATCCTGAACGGCCCAATCGTCAGCGACCGGTGGCAGGTCCATCCGTTCCATTTGAAATCGGGACACGAATTCTCTGAGCATCTCATTATCATTCTGGTTTACTTTGAAAAGGTCTGACTTCCTATTCTCGACCTTGATAGCCCCGGCGTGTGCTTTAACGAAGGAATCTGCAAGCATAGCAAACGAGTCAAGGATTTTGTGATACCATATCATAGCTTCTTTTGACATGGTTTCCCCGAACTTTTTCAGCAAGACAGACTCGATCTCATCATCCTCCTAGTTGTTCTCTTTGATGGCACACGTGTAGGAGGTCACAAGCTCGTTTGGGTCTGTCGTTCTGTCGTACTTAGGAATCTTGGGCATGCGGAACTTCTTAGGGATCGGCTTCGGAGGCGCACTCGACGGAAAAGGTTTTTGAACGAACTTCTTGGAATCCAAGCCTTTTAATATCGGCGGTGCTCCTGGGATTTGGTCGACCCTGGAATTGTAGGTTTCCACCTTTTTGTCATTGGTTTCGATTTTCTTCTCTCCTAATTCTATCTGTTTTGTCAGCTCCTCGAGCATGTTTATGATCTCGGATAGGCCCCCGATTCATTTTCATTCGGCCTCTCTTTTACCAGTTCATTTATGCGGGTGACTTCCCGAGATGGATCATGCTCAATTATGCTCGGCGTGAGGCTTTGGTTCTGTAGCTGGGCTATCGCTGCCTGTTGAGCCTACAACATTTCGAAGATCACTCGTAAATTGATCACGTCCCCTCCAATGCCATGTGTATTATGGGCTGCTGATCGGGCTCCACCAAGGATGCTATTCTTGGGGTCGGTTGGCAGATTTACATTGATGGCCACATGCGAGTTAGCGTCAATCGAGTCCGCAACCGGAATTCCGATAGGGTCAATAGGTGGTACCTCGCCACTGGGTACTATATTGTTATTCTCGTCGTAATGACCCGACTAGGCGTCAACATATAAAGGGCTTGACTGGGTGTATGACATTTGAGCTTTAGCCTGAAATTAGGGACACTTCAAAGAATAAGTGTAAAATAGTGTGTTATAGAAATTTGTATCAAATAGCCACTATTTTTCTTAGCCCCATGGTGGGCACCAAACTGTTTACCCTCAAAATCGGATAACAATTGAATTTGTAAGTGGTTTTAAGGATACGCCGATTTATTCGATACAAAGCAGTAAATAAAGACAAATTAAATAAGCAAAGATAAAATAGATTCAAACCACACGAGTAGGACAATTCGAGCCTTAGTGAGATATTTTCCCTCGATCCGGTCTCGTAACAACAAGCACTAATGAACGAATGCAAAAGAGCTAATCACTGAGAAAATAATGATATATCGCCTTGAAATACGTGTTACAATATCTTTGATGAATTATCAGACCCCCTTTATATAGTAGGGAATCCTACTTTAGGTACAACTCTATAAAAGATAAAAAAAATTTCTAATTTACTGATTTCCAGTCCTTCATCGATACGTGCCGAAATCCCCACTGTAATATCCGTTCGGTCACGGATATTACGACCTTCTGTTGACTGAGCTTGGTTGCAAGACAGTGCTCTTCGAAACTGTTCAAAGCTAAGACCGATTCCGAACCGTGACCCTGAAATTCTCGAAGTAAGGTGTCATGCCCCCGAATCCTTACTCGATGAGACTGACCCTCGACTTTGGTCTCACGTTATCATATCTCGAACTGGGCATATTTTGTCGGAGACTGAGATATACCATGAGCCCGGTTTTACCCGTATACAATGTTGATAAATTGGTGCTTTTTCTGTATGAGAAGATAAAATTTGCGTTGGTGTCCAGATTCAATTGGAAAAGTGAAAATTATTTGTAAAATTGATTGTTAACAAATTTGTCAAATATAAAACTATTTATTTAATCGAATTTTCTAATTCTTAAGGATGTAGAAAGAAAAAGCCAAAAAAAAAAAAAAAAAAAAGTGTTTAGGACAACTAAAATATTGCCGAATACAAATGTTGTAAAAAGTATAGTTAAATTTAATATAATGATTTTATATCTGGTTCAACTAAGGAAAGATTTATTAATTAAAAGTTTAGTTAATTTCAAACACATAAATATTAGGAAAACAATTTAGATGACAATTTTGTCTAATGTAAAATCAATTTTTAAGGCGTAAAAAAGATGAACGACATTTCGTTTCGTTAAGGATCTTCGTGCTTTTAATACAGTATAGATATAGATTATGTTAAGTTGAGTTACAATAACAAATAGTATTTCACAAAAATTTAATATGGTTAACTGAAAAATATAGGACAATAGATTGTTATATCGAACTAATTGTGTAAAAAGCATAAAACTTAGAAACTCTAACATCTTGTACGTATTTGATTTCTGGGGTCTGGCTGTGACCACAATACAAAGACAGGGTAGAGAGAGTAGGACAATAAGCATACTCCAAATTAGCCCCTACGCCACGCGGTGATCACTTAGCAAACAGATATATTTTGAGAAGGAAATGACAATGGTGGTCTCAAAAGGAAGTCGTGTTTTGTTTTTCTGTTATATTGCTTCGTCATGAATCAATGAAGCATTGGCCACCAATTTGTTAGGGGTCCCTCTTCTTGAGTTCGCGTGGGTGTGCAGAACTCATTTTTATTGGTCATAGGTTGCCCCAAGAAAATGAGTCGGCTTTCTTAATTAAGTCCCTTCTCCGTCAATTGTACCATACAAATATAGTGTGGCTTTCACAAAATGTTCATTAATGAGTTTGAGTTATATATACCGATAATATAAATACATTTTAGTGTGGCTCATACCTGCTAGATATATATATATATATATATATATGTAAACATAGATATATATTTATACTAGATTTGCATTCATTGGGGGATTTATATCTATACCCGCTTTTTGGGTCACGTTTTAACTTATACCCACTTTACAAAAAAAATTGCAAGCGTACCCACTTTTGCATAAACCTCAGGCATACGGGCCTGAAGTAGCATAAGCTTTCACACAAACTTCAGCATCTTCTGCTGAAATTAATTAGTTTATTTGTAAAAACTTCAGCACTCTATATGCTTAAGTTTTGTCCTGGATTCATTAGTTTTGTCGTCATTAACTTTTTGAAAAACTTCGGCAGAAGATGCTGAAATTACTTAGTTTAGTTGTAAAAACTTCAGCACTCAATATGCTGAAGTTTTGTCCTGAATTAATTAGTTTTGTCATAAAACTTTTTCAAAAACTTCAGCACTAAATAAGCTGAAGTTTTGTCCTAGATTCATTAGTTTTGTCATAAAGCTTTTTCAAAAACTTCAGCAGAAGATGCTGTTTCTATTTAGTTCATTTGTAAAAACTTTAGCACTAAATAAGTTGAAGTTTTGTCCTGGATTAATTAGTTTTGTCATAAAGCTTTTTCAAAAACTTCAGCAGGAAATGCTGAAGTTATTTAGTTCATTTGTAAAAACTTCAGCACTAAATAAGTTAAAGTTTTATCCTGGATTCATTAATTTTGTCATAAAGCTTTTTTAAAAACTTCAGCAGAAGATGCTGAAGTTGTTTAGTTAATTTGTAATAACTTCAGCACTAAATAAGCTGAAGTTTTGCACAGGTATCAGGAAGGCGGCACCTGAAGTTGTAAAAATTAAGATATAGGTTAAATAATTTTAAAAATATGAGTATAGGTTAAATGGGGGTAACCAAATAGGACGCCCCGGGCAATTTCTACGCATTCATTACTGTGAATGCAAAATCCAGCAAGCCCAAGTAAACACTTGATTGAATCTGTATTTCTGACTTCAGTATTTGAATCTGTATGAGATGGATCGAGAGAAAAACTTAACCTAGCAAATGTACTCCACGCGATAAATCATGTCAATTCCTATATTTAAGTGATATATTAAGATGAAAATACATAATTATTAAGCGATAACGCTCATGTAAAAAGCACAGTGCCATGCTAATAGCTGTCCTGTTTGCTACTCCAAAAAAGAAATGAAAAGGCATTCACAAACAAATAGCAACACTTGGAGTTCATCATGCAGCGTTGAGAAATTTTGGTTCCTCAGGTAGATATATACTTATAACATGTACAAAGCAATCTCATCCCATGACTGTAAAACCAGAACAGATGATGCACTCATCCGACCACCCTTTCTTACCTATGCACATATCTACGGTACCAAATTTGACCATTAACAGAATAGCTACATTTCTTTATGAAAAGAGACACTAGGAGAGCATAACCTATCAAAGATACCTTCAAAAATTAATGTGGAAGGAATTACAACACACATAAAAGGTGGTGCACTTGTAATCAATGTGGTAATTGTCTGCAGGTCGGACAGTACCACTTCCCTTTAAATCTTGTCTCCGGCGTGAGCCCAACACATGAGTAGTGAAACCATTCACCTCCTTGGCACTATCAAGAAAACCCCAAACTCACATCAATAACGGGAAGGTAATTGCTATAGCAAGAAGTGACTCATCCGATGACATGAACACGAATACTCGCATTAATCACCACTAGTGTCAAAATTATGAATTTAGCAATCACTGAATTACGACACCAGTATTAAAATTATGAATTTAGCAATCACTCAAGTACATGAGTCAAAGTCAAAAGGGCTCCCTTATAAGCAAATTAAAACAGGGATCTACTTCAAATGTAAGGTTCTGCAATTGTATACTATGTAATAACTTCCTATATCCCTGTTATCATATAGTACATTATCCATGCTCATGAAAAGGCTTTTGAAGAATGTCGAATGGGGAATGCTCCGGGCTATAGTAGGCTAGAATTTGGGTAAACATGATACGGAACTAAGTCAGTCCATGGCAGATTCTGTAAAAGCCAAAATATGAATAAGACTTGAGGTGTTAGATTTATCTTGCCATGAAACCACACATTCTCTTAATTTTCATGACAATCTTCTTTTTTACCATCTGCTCTACTTGCCTTCAAATCATTTCACCGATAATACTTGTCACGAACTAATAGTCATGCTTGTTATTTTCTAAAATGAGCCGCTATGCATTAAAACATACAAGGAAATTAACTCGTGTTGGGTTCTAGCAAATAGCAATAAATTCACCATAATCCCTAATGACAGGTGAATTGAGAAGATAAATGAAATGGTGCAATCAAGTGAACGTCACAAACAATAGCCATTGCGCAAAGGGGACCTACATTTTCATTGTCGCAAGCAATCATATCTCCAAAGGATACCTGAAGAATCAATAACTTCAGAAGTTAGCAAAACATTTATACACAATAATACAATGATGATAAATGTAGATCTGTAATTCAACATCAGCAACTTTCACATAAAAGCAAATTGAGCTATCCGAAATTGAGACCTGATGGCACACACAGTAGGTGGGTTCATTTGGATCAATGGGTTGTTCAACGTCCACAGGAGAAGCAAAATCTTTCTTATGACTGCCAGGAGGAGGCATAAGATCGTAATCTCGGTCACGTTCTCGATCCCAATCCCAGTCCCTGTACTCAAACCTCTTTGATTGAGGTGTTATATATGGTCCTTTGCGCTTCTCAGTCTTAAGGACCAAAGGTAATGGAGGAAGGATAGGAGGTTCGTCGGCAGGTAGCTTTCCCTCTGCAGAAGTCCAAAAATCAAAAGACGAACTACAGAAAAAAAGAAAAAAGAAGAGGGAAGTCGAGCCTTGCGTTCAACTGTTCAGAAAAGATATAATGAACCTTGTATTGCTACGAAAATCAAAATTCTAAGGGGTAATCACTACCTAAAAAATCCCAGTGCCCAGTATAGAAGATACCAAACATTATATTTACTATGTTTAGCAGCACGGAAGGTAAGTCCACGGCGCTGTCTGAGGAACCCGAAAAAACTTTTGCTCAAATGAAGAGCGCTTTATTACAGCAAAGTTTTGAACACAAATCAAATATTGATGAAATGCATAGAGCAAATCTTGATGAAACCCACAGAGCAAATTTTGATGTGTCTCCGAAGTTTTGCTGTAATAAAGCACTTTTCGCATCAAATTTGATGAAACCCAAAGATCACTTCCAAGAGAATATTGGAGCACATGCTAAGACTTGAGAGCTTGGAAACATTTACTGCACCTTGCTTAAGATCTTCAGCAAAGTTGGTAAGATCTTCATCTAAGCGCTTGATGTGGCTATCTATCTGAAGAGGAAACCAGAATAAGTTAGGAGCAGTCTTACAATCAGAAAGAAAGAATTACAGATAAGCAAATTGTTCAACTACTAAGTTTAGCAATGAAAAATGAAACAGATGCAAGTACAATCATTGCAAATTTCACAATGACAAGGTACTGTGACAACAAGAGGCTATTATTAGTTTCAAGAGAACTTGATCTTTAATTATGCCAAAGAAAGAGGAAAAATAATCTGACAGTTAGTCCACTTCTGACAAAATTAATTTTGTCTTTAAATTAATGTTCAAGGAAAAATATAATTGTGGCCAATTATGAGTTATTATGGCCAGTTTAAATTGTTCTTATATTCTGCTTTTACATTATATCTTGAGAAACCTTTTTGTTTTTCCCTACTGCTCAATTCATTTATTAATTTCCTATTTCTTTCTGCAATATTTCATATTGAAGATGCAACAACATACTCAGTGTAATCCCACATTGTGGGGTCTGAGGAAGGTAAAGTGTACGCAGACCTTACCTTTACTTTTGGGGATAGAAGTTGTTTTCAAAAGACCTATGGCTCAAGAAAAACAATTCTCAACAAGTTTAAACAGGAGAACAGTAGGAGGTCATGTCGGAAATACTAAAGAAAGAACATTAACAATACAACAACAACAACAACAACAAACCCAGTATGTTCCCACCAGGTGGGGTCTGGGGAGGGTAGTCTGTACGCAGACCTTACCCCTACCTAACAGGTAGAGAGGCTATTTCTAATAGACCCTCCGCTCAGGAAGGGTAATAAGAAGAAATGGATAGCAAGAAAGGAAGAAAGAGGAAAGAGGGGGGAAGGAGAGATAAAGAATAAGTAGTAATAAATATTAGCAACAAGGGATACAATACCTGGGGCGAACAAAACCATATAACGTAATAAAAATCTAAGAATATGAAGGGACATGCGTGCTACTAAGACTATCGGTGAGCTCCTAAAAACTAATCACTAACCTTCTACCTTAATCCTCGACCTCCACACCCTCCTATCAAGGGTCATGTCCTCAGTAAGCTGAAGCAGCGCCATGTCCGGTCTAATCACCTCTCCCCAGTACTTCTTAGGCCTACCTCGACCTCTTCTCAAACTTGCCATGCCAACCTCTCACACCTCCTAACAGGGGCATAGGGGCATCAATACTTCTTCTCTTCACATGTCCGAACCAAAGCATTAATATAACCAAGCAAGGCGAACAACAGATGCTACTGGACACTAAGAATAACAAAAATACTAAAATGATAATATAATGGTATGGAAAATAGACAACAAACAACTAAAACAAACGTAGCAGAGAAGGATTCCTAAACTTGACGACCTACTAACCTTCCACCTTAATCTTCGCCTTCCATATCATGCTATCTAGGTTCATGTCCTCAGTAAGCTGGATACATGCCATGTCCTGTCTAATCTTTTCTCCCCAATACTTATCCAGCCTACCTCTACCTTTCCTCAGGCCCACAATAGCCAACCTCACACACCTCCTTACTGGGGCATCTATGCATCTCCTCTTCACATGCTTGTACCACCTTAGCCTCGCTTCCCTTATCTTGTCGTCTACAGAGACCACTCACACCTTGTCCCGAATAACTTCATTTCTAATCATATCTCTCCTAATATGCCCACACATCCACCTCAGCATCCTCCCCTCCGTTACTTTAATCTTCTGAGCATGAGAGTTCTTTACTGGCCAACACTCAGCCCCATATAACATAGCTGGTCTAACAACCACTCTATAGAACTTAACTTTAAGTCTTGATGGCACCTTCTTATCACACAAGACACCAGATGCAAACTTCCATTTAATTCACTCCACTCCAACACGATGTGTGACATCATCGTCAATCTTACCATTCCCTTGGATTGATCCCAGATACTTGAAACTCTCTTTCTTAGAGATGACTTGCGTATCAATCCTCACTTCCACATCTACCTCATGGATTACATCACTGAACTTGCACACCACGTATTCCGTCTTAGTCCTGCTCAACCTGAAGTCTTAGACTCCAGGGTCTCTCTCCATACCTCCAGTCTCGCGTTAACTCCGTTGCGCATCCTATCTACCAATAATATTATATCATCTGCAAATAGCATACACCATGGCACCTCTCCTTGGATATGTCGCATCAATACATCCAAACCCCAAGGCAAAAAGAAATGGGCTAACGGCTGATACTTGGTGCAACCCAATACTACTAGGAAGTACCCTGAGTCTCCACCTACCTACTGCTCTTTCCCAGGTTTTGACCCCATCGTACATGTCGTTAATCGCCTTAATGTATGCTACAGGAATACCTCTTGCATCCAAACATCTCCATATAACCTCCCTCGGAACTTTGTCATACGCCTTTTCTGGGTCAATAAACACCATATGTAAGTCTCTCTTCTTTTCCCTATATTGCTTCGCCAATCTCCTAACAACAGAATGGCTTCTGTAGTAGATCACCCCGACATGAATCTAAATTGGTTTTCGGAGAAAGACACCCCCCTCCTCACCCTAATCTTGACCACCTTTCCCAAATTTTCATCGTGTGGCTAAGCAGCTTGAAACCCTATAGTTGTTGCAATTTTGAATATCCCTTTTGTTCTTGTACAACAAAATCATCGTACTCCACCTCCATTCTTCGAGGATCTTTGTCGTCCTAAAAAAAATATTAGATAACCTACACATGCCTTGCCTGCGCTTTCCCAAAATTCCACTAGCATCTCGTCTGGCCTGGTCGCTCTTCCCCTACTCGTCTTACGAATAGCCCCAACAACCTGCTCAAACTTTATATGCCTACAATACCCAAAATCACGATGCCTCTCGGAGAGTTCTAAATCACCCGGTACAATACTCATGTCCCCCCTTCAATTCAAGAGTTTATGGAAATATGTCTACCTAGAGGCAGATCTAGGATTTGATGACTACAGGTACCATTATCTACCTTTAGTGAAGGAGATTGAATTAGGGTATACACTTAGTAGTTTTGATCCGTGTTGAATTGATTCGATTCGGTTGATTAGACCGACTTTAAATTAATTCATTTTGATTTTACAAGATTTTTGGTGCATAAAAAATATAGGATCGCCAAATTGAACAAGTTTAGTCCAATTCGATTTAATTCTCTCGGTTCAATTCTATTTAAAATGTGATTAAAAACAACAACAACAACAACAACCCAGTAAAATCCCACTAGTGGGGTCTGGGGAGGGTAGAGTGTACGCGGACCTTACCCCTACCCCAGAAGGGGGTAGAGGGGCTGTTTCCGGGAGACCCTCAGCTCAGAGACAATAGATCTGTGACAACAAAACCGGAAAAATAATACCAGCAACGTGAAAGACAGCAAATAAATGGAAAAGCAGTAACACTAATATTATGCAAAAGTGTGAAACACAACATAAATCGCTAGCATTGCTAGACAAAATACTATCATACTCGTCGGTACAAAGAGTGAAACCGGGACAAAGAAGAAAACCGCTCGACTACCCTTTAACCTACAACCCTAATGCTCGACTTCCACACCTTCCTATCTAGAGTCATGTCCTCGGAAATCTGGAGTCGCGCCATGTCCTATCTGATCACCTCGCCCCAATACTTCTTAGGCCGCCCTTTACCTCTTCTCGTACCTGCCAAAGCCAACCGCTCACACCTCCTAACGGGGCATCTAGGCTTCTCCTCTGCACTTGTCCGAACCATCTAAGTTGCGCTTCCCGCATCTTGTCGTCCATCGGAGCCACGCCCACCCTCTCCCGAATATCTTCATTCCTAATCTTATCCAGCCTAGTGTGCCCACACATCCATCTCAACATCCTCATTTCTGCTACTTTCATCTTCTGGATATGTGAATTCTTGACTGACCAACACTCAACTCCATACACAACATGGCCGGTCTAACCACCGCATTATAGAACTTACCTTTGAATTTCGGTGGAACATTCTTGTCACATAGGACTCCAGACGCTAACCTCCATTTCATCCACCCCACCTCAATACGGTGCGTAACATCCCGTCGATCTCCCCATCTCCCTGGATAATTGACCCTAAGTACTTAAAATTTTCTCTCTTGAGGATGACCTGTGAGTCAAGCCGGACTTCCACATTCGCTTCCCCCGTCACGTTGCTGAACCTACATTCCACATATTCCGTCTTAGTCCTACTCAAATTGAAACCTTCAGACTCCAGGGCCTGCTTCCATACCTCCAGTCTTCTATTAACGTCGTCTCGCGTCTCATCAATCAGAACTATATCATCAGTGAACAAAAAACACCATGGCACCTCTCCTTGGATATGGTGTATCAGTGCGTCCATCGCCAGAGCAAATAAGAACGAGTTGAGCGCAAATCCTTAGTGTAACCCCATAACCACCGGAAAGGGCTCTGAGTCCCCTCCCACAGTCCTAACCCCGAGTCATAGCTCCATCATATATATCCTTTATCGCCCTAATGTAAGCCACTGGCACACCTTTCACCTCCAAACACCTCCAAAGGACGTCCCTGGGGACTTTGTCATACGCCTTCTCTAGGTCAATAAACACCATATGCAAATCCCTCTTCCTGTCCCTGTATTGTTCCACCAACCTCCTGATAAGGTGGATAGCTTCCGTAGTAGAACGAACAGGCATGAACCCGAACTGGTTTTCCGATATAGACACCGCCCTCCTTATCCTCCCTTCCACCACCCTCTCCCAAGCTTTCATGGTATGACTTAGTAATTTGATACCCCTATAGTTGTTACAATTCTGGATATCACCTTTGTTCTTGTACACCAGAACCATTGTGCTCCACCGCCACTCATTAGGCATCCTCTTCGTCCTGAAGATAATATTAAACAACCCAGTCAGCCACTCCATGCCTGCTTTACTCGCATATCTCCAAAACTCTACTGGAATCTCATCTGGTCCGGTCGCTTTGCCCCGACTCATCTTACCCATCGCACCCACGACCTCCTGAACCTTAATGCGCCTACAATACCTAAAGTCGCGGTGACTCTCGAAGTGCCCCAATTGCCCTAGCATGAGGTTTTCATCCCCCTCTTCATTCAGCTTCATTCAGAAGTTTATGAAAGTACGACTGCCATCTTTGCCTAATCTGGGTCTCTTCCAACAATACTCAATCGTCCTCGTCTTTGATGCACCTCACTTGATTCAGGTCGCGGGCATTCTTCTCTCTCGCTTTGACCAACCGGAATAACTTCTTGTCCCCACCTTTGCCCCCAAGTTCCTCATACAGCCAACCAAAACCAACAGTCTTAGCTTATGTGATCGTTAATTTCGCCTCCTTCCTAACCTCCTTATATCTTTCTCTATTTTCTCTCCATTGATACTCGTCGGTGCTCTCTACTAACTTAATGTAAATACACCCTTCAATAGCTATATTAATATTATGTCTATTGGTGCAACCATTTTAGAAAATTTTGGAAATCAAGGAATAACATTAGATGGATAAAAAGGAGAAAATAACTAAAATCGCATTGAAATAAAATTTTGAAGATATTGAAAAATACGGAAGGAAAAATATAATTTTAATAAATAATAAAAATATGGTTATACAGAGAGAGGAAATACAAAGATGAAGAAATCAAAAAATTTTGAGAAAAAAAGCAGAAAGAAAATGGAACATGTAAGAACACGGATTAGAAAACTAGGTTTGGTGGACTCTAATGGGATTCGATCTTGCATCCTTCACTTAGAGGTTTAGCAATTTAACCATGGTACCGGGAGTCTATTTGTTTCTTCGGGTGCCATGTTAATGTGGAATACCTGTACATACTTGAAATTTTATCTGAGCGACTGGGTAGCGTGGCAGCCAAAATCTACTACATAGATCCGCCCCTGTGTCTACCATCTTCGCCTAATGAGTGCCTCCTCAACCAATACTTTGCCTTCCTCGTCTTTGATGCACTTCACTTGGTCCAGGTCTCGGGTCCTCCTCTCGCTCGCCTTAACGAGCCTGTACAGCTTCTTATCCCCACCTTTGTCCCCTAGTTCCACATAAAAGCGTTCAAACGCAACCGTTTTTGCCGCCGAAACCGCTGACTTTGCTTCTTTCTTCGCAGTCTTAAACCTTCCAAGTTCATCCTCCTTTCCTCCTCATCTTTGCTCTCCACAAGCTTCGTGTAGGCCACCTTCTTGGCTTTCATATCGAAGTGTAAATTTATTTTATTTCCTAATCTAACATAGTGAATTCTTCATCCTGAAGTCTTGATCCCTCTTACTCCCTCTGTTTCAATTTAAATGACACATTTTACTTATTAGTCCATTCCAAAAAGAATGACATATTTCTATATTTGGAAAAATTTCAACTTTAAATTTTTCATTTTACCCGCTTTACCCTTTATGAGAAGCTTTTATAGCCACACAAAGCTTTTGTCCTTTAAGCTTTTAGGACCACATGTTTCAAAAGTCTTCATTTTTCCCTTAAATTTTGTGCCAAGTCAAACTACCTCATCTAAATTGAAACGGAGGGAGTATATAAACTTCACCATTGGCTTCAATAACTGATAACAAAATATGCCAATAATAAACCACAAGGAATTTGACCAAAAGCATTTTCCAGTGAAACAGAAATTGGCAGCTATGACATGTTACACTCAAATGAAAACAATCATAGCTAAAATGCTACGGAAGACATAACGTTCAATAAAACCACTACGAAGAACAAAAAGAGAGAAGTATTCAATTATTCTTGCCGGTAAGAAGATTAATCACAAAAGGCAGAAAGAAAGAATGCAATAGTTACAAGAATCACAAGTGCAGCAAAAGGTCAAGTACATAAAACAGGGACAAGGAAACTTTGAGGAATACAGCACATCAGTGAGAAGCCGAATACAATAAGAAGCTTACAATATCATGAGCTTGTCGAGCAAGTAAAACCTTCTCAGTGCAAAGGCTTAAGGCATTGTCCTGGTTTGCTTCAATCTCCTTCCTCAACTTCTCAAAAGCCTCATCATCATCATAATTATATTTCCTTGATCCCTGGTTCTGAGAAGCTAGTCCTAGGCAGTAATTGGTCTGCTGCCTAGTCTGATTTATTATTCCTTCATTTTCCATTTCATATTACAGATTGTACACCCATTACATTACTAAACTTAGAACCTTTAAAAAAAGTGCAACTAAGAAAGCAGAAAGAAAATCCATAGTAAATCCATTAATTCCATTTTTTTCTGGGACTCGTTCTTTTTTTGTCCATCCCAGAAAGATCAACACATTCATATTTAGAAAATATTTAATTTTTACAATCCAATTTTGCCCTTCCTTGAGATGCCCTTATCAGAACTAACATGACTTGTAGTAAGCCTCATTGGAACCAAAAAAAAAAAGAGATTAGTTTCCTACATAAGGTACTTTTAGCATTTTATGCATATTAAGCTGTCAATATTTTCCTTTTTCTTTTTCAGATAAACTCAATGCCCAGTCAAACTACGCCGAACAAATTAGGGACAATTGGAGCATTCCTATGTTCTGGTTTATCTTATACATTGATAGCTTTATATATTGGGTAACAAGCAATTAGAAGCAGTGCTGTTGAAGCCCTGAATCTCAGGTTGTACGTTGCGCCTCACTTAATTGGTGCTTTGGTGTAGGCGTTAAGGTGTGTCCACCTTCACCGACAGGGTTCTTTAAGGACACAACATGATATATATGGTTTTTAAGTACAACTTTTCCATTCTTTTGTGCAAATAAATATTGTTTCTGTTCATAGTTATGTTTCCTTTTTTTATTTTTCTTCATTGGCGTTTTTCTTCGCTAAAGCCCACCCTTTAATTGAGCTATGCACTTAAAGCTCCAAAAACCTTTGGCACTGTTTTGTGCTTTCCTCTTTTGACTACTCTGATTTGAAGTAAATAAATGTCCATAATTACAAGTTGACAACCAGGAAATAAAGGGGGATCTTTACACAAATAGCTGTCCAGATTCACCGTTTAGTTTTTATACACTGATTATACATGTTTGTACACATGAATTATACATATATTATACATCCATAGGCTATTTTTAGTTTAAGCAGTTTAGTGAGCTGACTATTTAGGTTAAATCTTCAACAACAAAAATCAACTAACCTGCTATAACAGATTAAATATAATGATTGCGTGTTTTTTTTGTTTTTACACTGTGAGTACATATAAGTTAATTTCTTAGAATGGGAATACCTTGAGAACGCTCATCGAGTTCTCTAATGGTGTTAAGAAGCCGCTGAAGCTCAGCAGGCAATGTGCTTGAATCTGTTTTTTAACACAAAATTTTCTTAATTAGTGACGTAACATTCAAGCCTTTCAACTTTAAATTGAACCAAAAGTAAAGCAGAAAAAAAGGATTAATTCGAAATCGGAAACTTACATTCCAAGTAATCATCGACGAAAACTCCGGTTCTGGCGATCGCCATTTGTCGTCGGAATGAATCTGATTTTACGATATTAGGGTTTTGAGGAGGGAAGGGAAATTAGGAATTCGGTTTAACGACGATGTTTATTCGAAAATGTTCTCCGCACCTATTCCCCAATTTTTCCTTTTTTTCTTTTTCGAGGGAAATATGAAACGAACAATATATGCAATTTTAATATTGAGCAAAAATAATTATTATTTTATTAAAATTAATATGAAAAGATATTTTTATCCTTTTTTCCATTGCTTTTCTTCCCAAACCCTGGCTTCTCTCTCTCAAGTTCGATACCCATTATTGATCTCTCAAATTGTGATGACCCAAAAGTTGCAGAATCAATATGTGATAGCAGCAGAGAAATGGGGTTTCTTTCAGATCATTAATCATGGTATTCCTGTTGAATTTCTTGAGAATGTGTTAGAAGTTGTACATAAGTTCTTTGAGTTGCCTGTTGAGGAAAGGAGGAAGTCTATGAACGAGAATTCACCCACTCTCTATAGGTGGAGTTCTTATTCTTGTTGATGCATGTGTTGGTGAAAGGATTTGGTCCTTAACTTAGAGTTACAATCACAGAAACTAAGGACACGTAGTCCTTAACTTAGAGTTACAAGCACAGAAATTAAGCACAAGTAGTCCTGAACTTAGAGTTACAAGTTCAAAAGTTAAGGACATGTAGTCCTCAACTTAGAGTTACAAGATCAACAACTAAGGACAGGTAGTCCTTAACTTACACTTACAAGCTCATAAATTAAGGACAGTTAGTCCTGAACTTACAATAACAAGCTCATAAATTAAGGACACTTGGTCCTGAACTTAGAGTTGGAAGTTCAAAAATTAAGGACTTGGTCCTTAACTTAGAGTTACAAGCACATAAATTAAGGAGAGGTAGTCCTTAACTTAGAGTTACAAGCACAGAAACTAAGGACATATAGTTCTGAATTTCGAGTTCCAAGTTCAAAATTAAGGACATGTAGTCCTGAATTTAGAGTTATAAGTTCAAAAGTTAAGGACAAGTAGTCTTAAACTTAGACTTACAAGCTCATAAATTAAGGATAGTTAATCCTGAACTTACAGTAACAAACTCATAAGTTAAGGACACTTGTCCTGAACTTTATGAGCAGAAGGGTATTTTCGTCCGGGCATGTAAAGTTTATTAAAGCAGTGGCTAAAGACTAAAGATATTTTAAACAGTGGCTTAAAAGTAAATACATGTCTTATTAGTGGTTAACTGTGCATTTCCCCTATATTTAGCATGCGAGGCCGAAGGATTCAGTCAACAATTCTTAAAAATTTTAGGGCCCGTTGGGAAAGCCGCCCCATAATTGAAAATAGTGTAATTATTAGGGTAGTAATTCCACAACCTATTAATTACACAATATAGTAATTGTGACGATATGTTTGTTTGTCATAACATAATTACAATATAATTACAAGTGTACTATTTAGTTGCAGAAGTGTAATAAAACAATAGATTAAATTTTAAATGAAGTCATTAATAAATGTTAATATCATAAATGTATGCCTATAAATAATTTTTTATGATTATAAATATATTATATTTGGTATTTAAGAGGCATATTTTTCCTTGAATATATATTAATTAGTAAT